>NDXB01018450.1:18169-55863 GCA_002631895.1 Agapornis roseicollis
TTTTTTTTTTTTTTTTGTAGTTCTGACTAGTAAAAATTTTGCTTTTTGGTCACAAAAAATGTGGTTAAATACTGTCAGCAAGCCTGGGGAGCAGAGTCATTTAAATGCAGAAGAAATAAGATGTCACCAAGACTCTGTCCAACCTGGCCTTGAACACTGCCAGGGATGGAGCACTCACAGCTTCCTTGGGCAACCCATTCCAGTGCCTCACCACCCTCACAGTAAAGAACTTCTTCCTTACATCTAACCTGAACTTCCCTTGTTTAAGTTTGAACCCATTACCCCTTGTCCTAATTTTAGGCTCATTCAGTACAAACCTTCCCTGCCGCTGCAAGAAAACCAGAGAATGCAGACTTGCATTAACCTCAAATGACTCAGATAATTTAAGTTACTTCCCTTATTCTCCCTGAAGACATGGATTTGTTTAGAGCCTGAACTAGAAATGTTATCTCTAAAGGCTGTATCTTAAATGCAGCTTTCACAGAAAATGAGCAGGCACAGAAGGTCCAATCTAGCTTTAGTGGGTACTGTGTCAGCAATTTAAATGGGGGCAGGATCAGATGCTTGAAAAGCCTAGTTAGAATTTGGGAGACATAAAAAGTAACAACACAATAACGTCCAATAAATGTACAATAAATGACCAGCTGGATAATTATTCTAAAGGTAATGTATATTAGAATATACATGATTATAATATAAATATATATTACTAAAACGATAATTGTAAAAAATATTCTGAAAGTCACTAAAGGCTTTGTTTTCAGTGTAGGGGCAGAAAGGCACTGAGAAGCTTGACAAAAATACTCATGATGTGTCAGCCACAGCTGAACCAAAAGAAACTGCAAGTACACTTTGCTTCAAGTGCTTTTTCCAACATTTAGGAGTACCTAGGGAAGAGCTGCATGACATGACCGAGGAACTGAGTCTCCAGACAGTTCATTAACTGGCAGCTGAGGAAACTAAATACAATTTCTTTGCGCTAATCTTTTTCTGTGTATCTGAATGAGGCTTCCCTGACATCCATCATCCCTTCCTGGCAGAAACATCTTGCCTTTTCTCAGACCCAGTGCTCAACATACATGGGATGCAAGAACAAAGGTTTGCTCTGACTTTGCAGGCCTCTTTCAGGCTGTGCATGGCTTTGCCCATGTAACCCACTGAGATAATGATGTAGGACATGAAGAGCAGGCAACGAACATGAACTGAGCAAGGATTTAATGGTGCTCTATTATTTGCTGAGCTGTGACTGCCAGGGAGAGGCCAAGCCACCAGGAACTGGCGCATCTGTTCATTGTTGCTGCTGAGCACCAGCAGAGATTTGTGGGGATCATGAAAACGGCACAGACATTCCCTTCAATTTGACTGATGAAACATGAAAGTCATCTTCTTCCAAAAGGCAAAATGATAGAAATTCTACAGTTTCACTTGTAACCTATTAGTCAACTCATATTTTGGCAATGTGACTGTGCTGAACCATACCTCTAATTGACTGTAAAGACTGATACAACTCCAAGCATCAAGATTTTAATTACATTCCTGTAATTCAGAACTTGGACACAAAGGAAAGACCCAGGACTAACGTCTAACTTCTAGCATCATTAAAAGGTTTCTAGATGTCACCTAAATGTTTTTAATAATATTAGAGAGTTGAATGGCTTTTCCCTCAGCATAATAAACATAAACCCATTTCTTACCATTATCATCACCGGAATCAGACTGGAAGGAGCTGAGGGACTGTACTTCAGAATTGCTGCCTTTATTACTTCCTGAAAAACAGGTCACTTCTTCAGCGTCATCAACCCCTTTACCTTCATTGACAGCAAAAACAAAGCAAAATGGTACTCTCTAGGTATGTGCATTTGTCTATTTACACCACGAAGTCATTTAAAACTTGCCAACAAGTAGCTTTCTGTATTATGTCTGAATAAAATGATTTTCTTTAGACAATAGGAAATGACCTATTCATCAAACAAGATGATGAAGATACCTAGACTCCTGAGGTGTTTGAAGTCCAAAGTTTCAAGTGGCTGACACAACAGTAATCAAGGAAGAAACATCTGTACTCAATATTGCCTTTTTAGATGACATGTAGGAAAGAAAACGATAACAAAAAATGCGGTATAAACATCTTATACAAGACAGTACAGTTACATTTACCTTTACTGCTTATTTCCTAAGTTGAGAGCCTCACTGAAGGCTCATTCAGTGCTCAGTAAAGTTATTGTGCATCTTATTATTCATATCCGTGTCCCTTAGATCAGATTTTAATGTTTCTACCACTGACATATAATAGATTATGCTTCAATTTACACTGCTTTTCATCAGGGACATTCAGTGCTGACAGCTCTACAGTTTAGACATGTAACTGCAGAGCACGGTATAAATTCTCACGTAATTAAACACACATGAATAAACACATTCAGCTACACATTATATGAGTGATAATAAGGAACACAAAAAGTTATCCTCCACAATCATCACTGAGATGGATACCTGAAGCTAATTATAAATGAACAAGCTCAGGTGCTGCAAACACATAAGGGCAGCTCTCCATCTGCTCACTATAGATATTTCTACCCAGCATGGGGCACCTCCATACAGTAAGGGATAATTTGCTCCTGCTGAGAAGCAGAGCATGTAGTAGGTGGAGTGAGTGCTGCAGTAAAGAAGCTGCACTGCTTCCCACTCCTTGATAGCTGAGGTCCATCTTCGTGGTGTGGCCTCATGCTGTGCAGAAATTCATACAGACACCAGCAGCGTCTGTGGCAGAAACAGAATACAGAAGATAGCACGTATGGGGGATGGCATGCTGATGCTTTTAATCAGCAAAACTATATTTAATAGTTAAAAAGGTCAAGCACAACACAATTTTGACATACAGCTCAAAGACATGAAAAATAAGTCCTGTTTTTTTCACTAGTAGATCCAAGCCAGTGTGCTGCCATAGACAAAAAATCTGCAGGTCAGGGCATAGGCATGGGGCAGTGCCAGATTCCTCTCTCTATTCCTCAGTTCCTACTGCTTAATATTACAGGACTATGAAAGTTTCTGGATGATATAGTTTTATTTGACAGTTTTGGTTCAAGCTGAGTTGAAATGGGGTTGAAGATGCATTAAAAAAAACTACTAAAAGATAAAATATCTTAAACCCCACTATTGTGATGCATCTCCCATTCCATCTGACATATTCTGACTTGCAAGGATAGATGATGTAGAGCTGTAACTCTGTCCCAGCAAACTGGTATTTCCTGCTATGACAGAACATGTGAAGTCTGCTGCATCTCCAGCAACCTGTTGTGGAATGGAGGGGGCACTGTGTGGAGAAACCAGGTGAGAAACCATCAGAGCACACATAGGGTTAAGTGTGGGGATCAGAAATTTCGTGATCACTCTGATACTGAATGCAGATAGGAATGCAATGGACTGAACCGACCCTATAAGTACTACATGATTTTCTGATTCATTTCGTAGACACTGGAAGTAGAGAATATTAGTTCATTTGTCCCTTTGCAAAACTAGATTGCATCTTGAAGAAGGTTTAAATGTTTTAACTCCCTCAGGACATAAACTGGCCAAACATAGCAGAGTTTATACCTGAGAATTCTGCCCCAAATTACTGTTTTTCCAATAGGAAGATGATTACATCGCTTGAAAAATTAACAGTCAGAGCACTTACTCATATGTGCTTTCTGAACAAGGGGAATAAATGCATTTAGTCATCTTTAATGCATAGAAGTAGAGATCTTGTATACTTAATTATAGCCTTTCAAAATTAAACCACATCATTTCTTGTAGAAATGTAACAATTGCAAATGTAGTAAGTTGGGGAATTAAGAGTACCTATGCCACTGTACCTGCTGTACCTGCTGCACCCTGAAGGCAACCTTTACTTATGGCAAGGAAGAGCAAGAGCAGCACACAGCGGTACTTACTTTCCATCCCAGTATCCCACGTGCTCTTCCTGATGGAATCACAGTCAGAGCGACAGGGGGACACAGCGGGCAAGTTCGGAGCTACACTGCACACCACCACCCCGCGCCTGGCTGTCAGGATTCGAGGGGACTCGGGATGAAACGTCGTCATCTCCTGGTGCTCAACACCAATCCCATCCACTATCTTGTCCAGGTTATTCCGTGAATCACTCTGGAAGCATGGAGTATAGGCCATTGGCCTCACTGGGACCTGTGGAGGCCCAACCTCTTGGTAGATATTTCGGCCATCTCCACTGTTCCTGATGTTCTTGAACTGGACACCATTGCTCTTGTTGAGCAGGGCGGCTGTAGCTGGGTCCTGTACCAGAGTGATGTTGTTGCGGGAATAGTTCTTCCTGAAAACTTTCTTGCGAAAAATGATAAAGAGGATGATCAACACGAATATGACAAACAGGACCCCAGCTATTCCTATCAGCTCCTCCTTGCCAACGTATGAATGCCCAGCTTGTATATTGGGGACCACCACAGGGCGAAGACCACAGTATTGCCCCACATAGCCAGGGGTGCAGTTACACAGAAATGAACCAAATACGTTGACACAGGAGCCACCATTTTCACATTCTTCTCTTTCGCACTCATTGATGTCTTCTTCACACCTTAAAAGAAAAGGAGAGTTTGGAATTAGGAGAACACCAAGGAAAAAATCCCAGCTTGTACATGACAACTTATCTTGGCAAAGTGGTATCACCTTGCTGGTGCTTGGCAAATGATCTTAACATTATCATATAACTTATTAGCATTTATTTTTTCTACAGCATTTCCATGGCTTTTAAAGACAATAAAACAGAAACAACAAGAAGGAAGTAACATTTTTAAAGCATTTGATAGGAAAAAGTTCCCTGGCCCTAATCAGGCTTACTGAATGTAACAAAGAAGCTCAGACTTTTTATATTGTTTTTGGATGATCCCATGGGATTTGGTACAAAATATTAGGAGGATTCAAGGAGAAAATAGTTGAGAAAAAATCAAGGTACTTTTTTAAGGGGAAGATAAACTGACTGTGTAAAATTATTTAGGCCTGGAGAAAAAAGTGAGCAAATATTGAACAAGCAGGGGGGAAAAAGAACAGGAACCTGAAAAAGAGGTGAACTGGAAAGAAGAAGGTGTGATAAAACAAGGCAGAACAGAAAGTATAAACAGCAGACAAATTAGATGAGAAACAAGCATGTTGATGGGCAGGTCAGAGGATTTTCTGTTTCCACAACATGTATATGATCAAGGCTGGGATTTAAAATAAACATGAAGAAATGAATGCCATGAATTAGGCTTTTATGTTAGCACTAAAGTGATTAAACGACCCATTTAAAATACTCTCCCAAAACGTTACATGGCAGTAATGTTTTGCTCAAATGCTCAAAAATGCTCAAAAAGCCTCTAACACTTACATGTGCGTATCTCAGTGAAAACTGTCTGGGGGTAACATCCTGAAACAATAGTCTAGGAGGCTGGGTTCAGAAATGCATTTCTGAACACGCGAGCCTCACAGATTTCTCAGCTGTCATTACCTTAGACTTGAAATAAGCATTAAGCCTTGGGTTATTCTTTTGCTAGGTGAATCATAGCTTTTTGGTACAAAATGTGTGATCAAAAAGCCCACCATCACTGAATTGAAAAGCTCCCATTGCCCTCCTGGGGAAGGTCACTTACGTTACTCCTGTCAAGCCATTTTTGCAGTTGCAGATGAAAGCGTTGCCAATGGGATCGCATGAGCCTCCATTTCGGCAGGGGTTTGGGAAGCAGGCTGTGATCTCTGACTCACAGTTCCTTCCTGTAAACTGGGAGAGGCAGTTGCACTGGTAGCCTGGGAGGTGAGGGACACAGAGAAATAAATGAGAAGCCTACCACTGTATCTGTCTAGGAGCAAGGGGATCCATTTGGATACTTTAATCCAAAAAACATACTGTACTTTCAGGGAAGGATGTATTTATAGTCATTCTGGTATGTGTGGGAGGTGTCCTTGCCCATGGCAGGGTGGTTGGAACTAGATGATCTTAAGGTCCTTTCCAACCCTAACTATTCTATGATTCTATGCGTGGCCTGTGTGGTCCACACTAATGCCAATTTCAAGTTCATTTATCTGGGATGTCTGGACAACTGGAGCTCATGTCTACAACCAGGGACCAGAGGAATCGCTTCAGCCCAGACCATCCCAAATGTTACAATCCAGTTAAAAGAATTATTCTAGATCAAGAATGCATCTCCCAGTGTTTCTGAAAATACAGAACATCTTTGCTGATAGTGGCAGCCCACGCTCCTTCTGGGGCTTCTCCAAAGTAAAACACATCAGCTGAGAGCTTTTCCACATCTGCTTTTCACAAGGACAAAACAGTAGGGATGTGACAGTGATAAAACACTTGATAGGAAAGTGATAAACTACTTTCATGAAGTGTATCATGAAGGCATGAACTATAAACTTCATAATACCAGCAGACCTGAGCAACACCAGCCCTAGTCAGAGCTGCTTATATGCAGTGTGTGCTATTAAAACACTGATTAATCACTGGCTCCAATACATCAGACATAAGTCCACTGAAGTGGAAGGGGACCCTATAGGGGATCAAAGTCTTTCTTCCATGTTTCTTGCCAACAGAAGAGCAACATCAGCGTAAAAAACAATTCTTTAACTCATCAGTTCATTCTGCCAAGTATCAAATGACAAATACCTCTCTCCCCCTCTTTTTTTACTCTCCTTGTGATTTTGTATGGCACAATGCCATTAAGAAAAACTTTAAGGTCAAAAAGAAATCCTGTGAGGTAGTGAACTGAGTATCAAGACCTGACTGCTTTTTCACTCCAAAACAGCAAGGAACATGTAGTCTGTGAAAAACATGAGATGGGTAATATAGTCCCTGGGATGGAAGGACTCCTAGATTAGAGCTGTTGAACTAGCAAAATTTTCCTGGACATCTGTAAAAACCTTTGAATGATTTTTAAAAGCAACTACTTACACAACCCGAATGTCCTAAACAGATATTTAGGTAAGGTTCAAGCCCCAGTGATGGGGTTCACATAGTTACTGAATACAGCATATTAAGCAACTGGAACAAGGAATCTTCCTGCCATTAATACTGCTGGAAGTTAGAACTGAAATGGTTGAATGCAACTCAGTTCAGTGTCAAAATTATTGGAGATCAAGCTGATGTAGTTGAAACACCATCCCTCAGTGGTGAGCCTTTTAAACATATTTTTAAAAACTTTCTGTATCTATACATCTGAAAAAACCCAAAACTTATTTTAAAAGCCACTGTTGTAAGAACAAGGCAGGGATTTCCAGAACGGCTGGAAGAAGAAGTTAATGGAAACAATATGGAAAAGCCCAGTGGAGGCAAGAAGCAAAAGCAACTCTGCATTGAATTCCACATATTTTATGTCCTATGCATTCAAGTGTGCCTTGTTCTGTTACTTGAATTGAATATGTTCATGAGGATGGGCTTTTGAGAATAAACTTGGAACCAGACTTGCTGGCATATTCAGTCAAAAGTCCAATCCTATTTAATTGAAGATAAATGAAATAGATAATCAAATATCATGCTGTTTTGCTGTCTGCTACAAGAATGGAGATAGAAGCACTGCTGTTTTCAAGGCAACAGGGTTAAGAAGAGAAATGAAGATACGTAGAAAGCACGTTTGGTCAGGATCAGCAGATGGGATTATGTTTTGGTCACTCAAACAATGCAAACAACTTTCTGGACCTGCAGAGACCTGGGTCTGAAGAAATACAGAACTGGCACTGTAGGTAGAAATCACAGCATGAATAAATAAGGCTGTTTCAGTGCTTCATTTTATGACTGAACAGTGACATCTATAGTTCAAAAATTTACAGTAATGTTTTATATATGTTTTTATGGTTTCAATGAATTTAAGTGAAGTGAAAATGTTCAAGTATAAAACATTCATGAACAAATCTGTTCCCTTACATAATAGCAGAATAGGTATGTTCTATTTGTTATCTGATATTTTAAACCTTCATAATTTTAAAGGGACTCTAAAAGCCAACTTTCCGTATCTAAGTTGCTAGCTGCCAATCATTTGTAGGACAAAGCCTTTGAGTTGCATTCTTTTCAAGTCTTGTATTTGTTTCAGCTGATTAATTCCTGGGTTCCCATTCTGTAACATATTCTGTTACATTTATTACTGCAGAAAACTTGAGAAATATTGATTTGGTAAAAAGAAATAAAAATCCTTTTTACCACCAAGGATAAAAAGAACATGGATTTATTCATTATTATTATTGCCCAGTGATTTTATTAAAGATGGACTAACTTCAATTAACATTTTATGCTAAGAGGAGATGCTCCAAATGGGTTAGAGATCAGTTGGGCAACCTATGAACAAGACCAAAATGAAAAATGCGCTTTTGATAGCCTACATTTCTGACTGAATTTGATCTGATGATAGTGGAACACAGATATTAGAAGACTGAAGTATTCAGCATAGAATTGAAGACTACGGATCAAAGTCAGACATAAAAAAGGCAACAAACCAAGGCAGTATTACATTACAATATTTATCACTGACTTTTCCTGTCATTGGAAGCACTGCCGTACACCTGCCAACTCTGAGCCTCTGGCAAAAGACAGAACTTCCCAGTGACACACATGCTCAGAGCTGCAGAGCATTCACCCAGGAGGTCTCCAACACAGCAAAGCATATGTCGAAATTCATGGAGTGGGGATGTGGAGAGCTGATATGATGGCTCAGTACACAGCTTACATCAACTGGGCCAGCAGACTTGCCAGACCTTTTCATGCTCATCCAAACCTCCCAGAGGGGGCTGTAATTTTGCCCGCTTCTGCACATTGTAGCTACATTGCCACAGATTAAGCGCAATCATAAAGAAAGCCCTTCTGGTCAGGAGTGCATTTTGGGTCCCCAAAACAACTTTTAATTTAGTTACATTTTTAATATCCTGCTTACGTATCATGTATTTCTTTGCACCCATTTAGCAGAAGAATAACAAGCAAACTTCCACATCTGAGGACAGAGCCGTGTCCTCTCAGCAGGGGATGAAAAAACCCTTTCAAGCAACCTAGGGCTTGCTCCCGTTCACAGTGGAGGTACTGGAAGTCTTGGAAATTCATCAACATTTAAAATCAATACAGTCCACCTGAGCTCCTTCCAAGAGACATGAATATTTCATATTGCATAGGAATGCTGATCAAAATGATGATCTGGCAAAGGCAGCAAATTTTGTGATATCATCATTGCATTTCTTTAGAGGGAACCAGTGGAAAAAGACAGAAAGTGTAAACACATCTGCAGTGATGCTGGGGTGGGAACACAACATCCTCAGCGTGGAAGTGTTGGAACAAGTCCAGAGGAGGGTCACGAAGATGATCAGGGGACTGGAGCACCTCCCATATGAAGGCAGGCTGAGAAAGTTGGGACTGTTTAGCCTGGGGAAGAGAAGGCTGCATGGAGACCTCATAGCCGCCTTCCAGTATCTGAAGGGGGCCTTTAGGGATGCTGGGGAGAGACTCCTCATTAGGGACTGTAGTGAGAGGACAAGGGGTAATGGGTTCAAACTTAAACAGGGGAGGTTTAGATTGGATCTAAGGAAGAAATTCTTTCCTGTGAGGGTGGTGAGATGCTGGAATGGGTTGCCCAGGGAAGTTGTGAGCGCTCCATCCCTGGCAGTGTTCAAGGCCAGGTTGGATGAAGCCTTGTGTGGCATGGTTTAGTGTGAGGTGTCCCTGCTTATGGCAAGGGGGTTGGAACTAGATGATCTTAAGGTCCTTTCCGACCCTAACTATTCTATGATTCTATTCTATTCTATGATTCTATGTGCCACAATAGCCTGTACCAACAGCTAACCTGAGAGCTATGGGCAATGGTATAGCCCTTTTAGGCTTTACATACAAGCCCTGCAGAGCAATGCAGTGGCTCTGTGGAGCAAAACAGCGGGTGCTGAGGACCCAGCACCCCCAGTGCACATTTTCAGAGCTTTGGGATCATGTTAGCTGTGCCCCGGTGTCCATCTTCCAGCTCAGCACTGTCCAGAAAGAAACTTGGTCCTGACCTGACCTCTCCACAGTAGGAACCAAAGCACAGTGCAAGGAGATGATCAGAAGATTCACATGAAAGCACATTTGTGCTCTAAAACATTATGTAGACACAGTCCTCTCCTGCTTACACATAGTCTTGGGCTTTCTGCTTGTTTTATAAGGCTTCTTTCATGCTTCTCCCACTAATTAAGAGTCTGCTCTATGTAGCTGAGTCTCACCTTCTCTCTTTGAATTCAACAACTTCTCTTGCTGCCTTGTTGGCATGTCCCCGCTCAGAGCCAAAGGGACTTTTCAGCTCAGACCCTACTGAAGAGCAACATGCTGTAAGCAAGGACACTACACAGGCTTCCTGCCTATACCTATGTTTACTTGGCACTTAATAAGCAGAGACAGTGGCAAAAGGCAGGCATGGTGCCATCAGCAGATGGGATGCTGTTATGCAGTGAACGCCTCTGTTGGTAGCATTCCCAGCCTGAGCATCTGAATGTCTGTCTATCCTCAGGTTTACTTGGCTTTATTAAAGAGGATGCTCCAAACTGCTGCCAGTTCTTTTCCTGAACATGTGTATGCTCCTGTTTTTATCTATTGCATGCAAAAGGAGCTGGCTTTTATCTGTTACGTGTTTTGCCCTTCTCATTTGATCTCCCCTTGTAGCTTCTTTCCCTGCTGTGTGCCTAGACCTGACAAACCTGATGTCCAGAAAGAAGCCTGGCCTTGGGCCTGCTCACAGCAATGGCAAGTTAACTGATGAGAAGAACTGAAGGTGAAAAGGACCTCTCCCAGCATTTGTATTTTGGTATGTTTATAGACATACCAGGCCTTCAAGAACTGTGTGATCTTCAGCCATACATATTCCTGCCACTTTAGATTGAACTCATCCATCTTCAAGCAGATGATTGCCTCTTGCCAGTAGTTGGTAGGAAAATGAACCTCAGTCTTCACTGAACAGGTGCTTTCTATGAAAGGGATTGGCATGAATGTGCTTTGAAAGCAGGAATTTAAATCCAGATGTCTAAAAGCAGAGCTATTAAAAAGATTAAACCACCCCAAATTTCTAAAAAGCTTTTAAAAATTAACTGATGTGCATGTGGTGTTCTCACATTACAGCATGCTGGTTTATTTGTGCGTGTGGGAAAGCAAGATCAAGAACATAAGTAAGACCAGGTCAGTTCATGACTATTAATACACCTATTTTTCCCTGATGTCATTCTTATGAACCACTTAATCCTCAAAACCACCTGTGTGTCAATGTTGCCAACATGCTTCAAAACATGTCTTGAACCTGCCATCTAAGTGCTATGTTCTGTTTTCTCCTCAGTTTGGATTTTAATTCTGTTCATTAAAAAAAAAAAGGAAAAAAAGAAAAAAATGGGAAAAATGGGGAGAGGGAAAGCAATGGCTTTCTGTCCTCAACACTTTGCCCACAGTCCTTGACTCAGTAAATATTTCTGCTCAAATAAAATTGCCTACTCATATAAGCCATTTACTTCAATCAAAGCCAGATGTATCTAGGACTGATCAAATTAAAAGGAAGTAACTATACTTACAATTGCAGGCTTTACAAGCACGAGGTTTCTCTCTGTGGTTGAAAACCTTGGCTCAGTGTTTGCATTTGATTACAGTAAAGCCTTCTATTGCTGTGACTGCTCATGTTGTTATTCATGCAGATAAACATACATTTACCATTGGCAGACATGGTAACGCCACTCTATTATTAAGATTGTGTGACATTTCCCATTTTAAGACCTCTTATTCAGCAGCTTATAGCTTAACCACACTTTAAACACTTGGTTGGATTTGCTTGGGAAAGTTCAGTCCACAGAGGCAAGCTGTTTCTGAGAGTCACGCTGTTTGTCAGGTCTCAAAATGTTAACAGCTCTCGTTAAAAATAGCTTTACTGACCCAGACTTATGGGTAGGTCTCCAAAAGTCTGGAAAAATGTGGCCTGTATGTCAGGGCTGTGGTTTCCAGTGTCTCTCAAGAAAACTGTCCTAAAGCTCTATGTAGTTCCTTCTGTCAGACCTAGTGAGTGCTCGTCTCCCTTTCCCAGCCTTTTTAAGGATGCATGGGATCTCTTCATGGAGTCCCTGGACATACAGTGCCTCTCTTTAACTGTTGACAACTCTGGGCACACACTGCTGCCACAGAACTGGATTCTGTCCCGTGGGAACACGTAAGTGCATGTCATGGTCACCCAGAAACCGCATTTTGAAAGCAAGGAGTTTTTTCTGTGTTCTTGTTATTTCTCAGAGCATCTAAGTTATCCGTGCTTTCCTACAGGCTGAGATTCCCCAGACCAGGTTGGAGAGGGCTTTGAGCAACCTGGTCTACTGGAAAGTACCTTGCCTGTGGCAGGCGGTTGGAACTGGATGAGCTTTAAGGTCCCTTCCAACACAAACCAGTCTGGGATTCTATGACTGATTCTGCCCTGCTGCTCAAGAAGCAGAGGTCAGACAGAGTCAGCATTACTAGCTCTGTGCCAACTCTCTTTCTGAGACACTACCTTTGCATTCAGTCCTGAGCTCTATGCAGCCCATGTACAGCACTGTCCCTGAGCCAGGTTACTTTGAAGATGCTCTGGATTTACCCATAGGAAACCTAACAGCAGGAGCATGGACACGCTCATAGTGCTTATAAAGCATCGCTTTAGCAATTCTCCAAACAGAGTTGTAATATTGCCCTATTCCCATAACCACAGGATGAAGTGGAAGGTAATCAGAAGCAGCTTTTTATTAATGGCAAACAGGGCAGTAGACACTTCTATTGAATGGAAGAACTCACAACAGGAATGCTACTATGGATCGATTTATGCAAATTACATGTAAATTAGATATGGCCCTTCTGATTTCTGGCATGTAGCCAGCAACTCTTTCACATTATAATGTTGGGTAACCTTTGTTTGACTGTTTTCTTTCAAAGATAGCTATAAATCTGAGCTTTTCCTCTCAATTTTCTTATAAAGCACAGTAGGGTTTTTGTAAGAAACAGGATGTTAACAGTATATGAAATCTGCTCAGTTAAATTCGAATTAGAGGCTTTATGTATTAAAATAAATCCTGTCAATATGCCAAATACTTTCCGTTCAGGAAGAGGAAACTTTATTCTCCAGAAACTTTTAACAGAAGGATAATATCATGGAAGATATTAGTCAAGAGATCTTGATGCTACTGAACAGGATAAGGGGTTAAGGGCTTAAACTTAAACAAGGTAAGTTCAGGTTAGATATAAGGAAGAAGTTCTTTACTGTGAGAGTGGTGAGGCACTGAAACAGGGTGCCTGAAGAAGTGGTGAATGCTTCATCCCTGACAGTGTTCAAGGCCAGGTTGGACAGAGCCCTGGGCAACAGTGACATGGTCTTAGTGTGAGGTGTCCCTGCCCATGGCAGGGGGGGTGGAACTGGATGATCTTAAGGTCCTTTCTAACCATTCTATGATTCTATGAATGCCTGGGATTGGGAAAAGGACCTCTGCACAGTATGTTTTTGAATGCTTCTCCCCAGAAGAAGAAAAAAGCTGCTATTTTCTTTCTCAAGGTAAAAAATGAAGTGTTACTACTTTTTTTCAATATGTTAAATGAAAGTCAACTGCTAATGTCTCCATCAGCGAATACAGTGGCTGATGATTCTTAAAAGCACACTGCAGTTTGTGGCTTCACAACTAACATGTGCAACACTGTTGGGCTCTCAGCTCTATGGAATTTAATTACGTGGCCTTTTTGCACATGGGGGACACTAACAACAGCATTGCCTTGTTGATGGAGAGAAAAATTCCCATGCCTTGTCCTTGTGGGCTGGGCTGCTGAACCACCAACGTACAGTCAGAGCCCATTGCCCTTGAATTATGGCTTTATAACAATCCTTTATTTACATATACTGCTGAGGCAGTAAAAACAGCAGACAGATTTTTAGCGGCAGGCAGCTGAAACATCCCTGCAGGGCACGTGCCCCTCGCCGAGGCAGGAACGCAGGCAACTTAAATCAGTTCCGTGTCTGCTTTCCAGCAGCGAATTATGTTGACATGAAAATGATGCGTGCCATTCCGGTACTAAAATGGGTCCAACCTGCAGCACCGCCCCTGCTTCTCCCCTACCCTGCATCTCCCCTCAGTTTGAATTGGCGTGTACGTGGCGCCGGGAAAGAAAGAATTACTGTAAAGCCTTTAGTTAGAAAGGTTTCAATTTACTCATCACGAGATTGCTGAGCAATACTGTAAATAGACTGAAATAAAATCAATAGAAAGAGCTGTTCTCATGCTTCCTAGGATGCTAGGCAAATGGTTAACCTCGTTTATTAAGTATGGAGTCTGAATCAAAGCCATGGTGCATTCATGCACATACTACAGTTGTATTTCCTAGGGTTTTAAATAATATTGCTTAGCAATTCTCTCAGTGGCTGCAGCATCCTTCTGCCTCAGAAGGATTTACTTTTGTCCTAGCTGTGTATCACTCTCTTTTTAGCTTCCTTTGGGAAATGAAGACCCTCAAAGACACACACAAACAGCAACATTTGTCCTTGTGCTGCACATCAAATCCTGCCTTGCCAGTGCTGTGCTTCATTCCTCCCAACAGTCCTCCCATTTCCTTCCACCCACAGCAAAGCCGATAGTATTCCTGATGCACCATTTGCCTTGGCATGGGAGAAGATGTGGCTGGATGAAAGCCAAGGATCCAGAGGAGATGCTAGCTGTGACAGCTCAGCATCAGAAAATCCACACTGTCAGGCTTTACCCTACAAGGGCACGGTTATCCAAACGAGAAACTTCTGTTTGTCAGTTTTGCTCAGATCTCACCGGATTTCAGCCTGGAAAACTAAACTGTTCTCAAGTTTTAGGAAGTTCCTAAAGTTCAGGAAAACCTACGGGAGGAAGGGGGGTCAGAAAGAAAATGTGAGAACAACACTTAAAAATAATAATAACTATGGGTAGAAGGGAACTGCTTGGACACATTAAAGCAGAAAGCCCTGGGACAGTGGTTAAATGTTCCCCATAAATAAGAGTTTAGTGGGAACTTCCATAGGCAGCCATAACCAAAACCATTGTCAGTAAGAGGATGGAAAGCTCTGAACTTGGAGAAGACTTCTCTGCTGAGCATTCTCCCTTTCAGAGGAATTTTCAGCCTATCAGAAAAGGTGAGCAATGCTGCTTGCTAATAAAATACAGAGAACTGGAAGGCAATCTTGTACACTGAAGAGATAGAACAGCCCTAGAGGGAATCTCCCACAGGTATGCCATTTGATATTTTCCTGCTAAGATGCTGACTGTCATTACAGTCTGGTAACTTGTGCACTGCATTACTGGGCAATAAGTCACTCATACCAAATCACATAAGCCACAATATAACCACTGGGTAGGAAACTCCAACACGAGCACAGTTTAAATCAATGCCCTTATAAACTCTGGATAATATTACTTAGCCCTTGAAGCACTCAGACCTCTGAGGAGGCCATAAAATACACTTCTAGGGGGGGTTTATAATGGGGCTGACTCGCTATTTTCCATGTAGACATGTAATCAAATTACTCCCTCACAAAAGGACCTAGGTGTTTGTGGACAGCTCAGTAATTATTTGTGACAGCTTCAGAAACAGAGAAAGGCAACAGTGCCATTGCACCTGTGATGGATGTTTGAAATCACCATCTCTGTGTACAGCCTTCGGTGCTGTAAATGGATCCTGAAAAATCCAAGTGCGCATTACAGTAATTTTAATTCTATTGGTTTCTATAGAAATAGGATTATCCTAACAGCCAATAAATCAGTTTCCTCCTGGAACACTAATGCAATGAGAAGGGGCGCCATTCCACCGTTATTTATAGAGCAAACAGCTTTTACACAATTTGCAATACCTATCAGAGTTTTATGGACTTCATGAGATTTTTTCAAGCATGTTGTGGCATAAAACCATCTCCGGCAATAAATTATACAGGAAAAAGGGGAGTGTGTGGGGGGGGATCCATAAAGTAATGCAAAATACTTACCACCAGATGGCACGCTGGTACAGGTGCCGCCGTTCTGGCAGGGATGCCTCTCGCAAGCATCAGGATACAGGACGCAGCCGAGCTTTAACTCGGTCAGGCCGACCACTTCTGCGAAGCTGCTGCGCTTGTTTTGGAGCGGCAGCTCGTTGTTATTGAGGACAACGGAATCCAGGCAGCCCTGAAAGCCGCTCAAGACCTGCGTCGTTCTCTTGTCGGTGAGGCTGCGGACGTTATCCACTTGGACCTGGGCGCCGAAGTAGATGGAGCTATCCGTGCTGAGAGTCTGGAAGTAGAGGGGAGCTTTCCGGCGCTCCACGTAGCTGTCGTCCAGGGACAAGCTTGTGAAATTGCGGTTCAGCTCCAGGAAGACCGAATGCCAGCTTCCATCATTAACGGCCCTGCCAGAAATTCCCAGGATTCCCGGGCCACTTCCGCAGTCCAGCTGGAACCACAGTTTGCCATCGACAGTCTGTGGGGAGAGAAACAGAAATCAGAGTGCTTCAGGCACTCAGCCGGCCAGCAATATGCTAGCATGGAGAATGTGGGCTTCTAGACAGACTCTACACAGTGTTAAAGCTGCTCTCCTACATGACACTGAAATAGCGAAAAGCTGTGCCTTTATCATCAGCAAAAAATACCTGAGAACATCAGCTTAGAATTCATCTAAAGCTGCTAAAGCAGGCAAACTGAAAACATAGTAAACACACAGATCCAGAACACAGGCAAGGACTGGGATAATGATAGGTCTCACTGAACTGGGCATGAACTGCAAGACCCATGTTCATCTCTTGGTTCTGCTGCTGAGCAGCTGCTTCTCTCTGAGCAAGTCCCACCATACACCTGTGTGCTGTGACTGTCCTCCTGGCAGGTGATGCTACTAAAAGGCAAGGAACCACATCAGGCTGTTTGAGAAAGGCTTGTAGCAAAGTCATTGACCACTGTTTTTGCTGGGGATGTTGGGTGCTCTGCTCATGCACACATCCCATGCCTCTGTGACCTTTTAGAGCATCTTAGTGAGGAGCAGATTTGTCCCTAAGATTAGTTAAGTCAAGTTTCATTAAGTACAACAGTAAGATTCTGCTTGGCCTTTAAGTCAGGTATTTTCCAAGTATGCTACACTTCATGCTCTGTGTGTATCTCACAGATGATATCAGATGGTTGTACTTTTCTTTCTTGCCTCACATTTATGCTGGGTTGATGGCTTTAGGCATGATGTTAGGATTTCTCACACTCACTCCTGTCCCTCACCCACCTGTAGTGTTCATAAAGGGAAAATCTGCACTAGCCTGCTGGGGCAGGCAAAGGACAGAGTGAGGGAATAGGTAAGAAGTGCTGCTTTCCTGATTAGCAGTTTTCTCAAAGATTTTAGGTTCTCTAACAGATGGCAGATAAGTTTAAAATGGCTGACAAGGCTGGAAATAATTTCTTATGACATTAATTGGATTCAAGCTCTCCAAAAGCTCTTGCAATTATTTTACCTTTATGTCATGCTCTAGGAAGTATTTATTTCTGCAAACCCCATCTAGAGACAGTTCTGTCCCATTACTTATCCCCCTGAAAAGTTCAGGAGCTGTGTCTTTTTAAATCCCTCCCTGCAGCACACATTGTACACAACCCTACTGCTCTCCCTGAGCAGAACAGAGTTGCCATAGCTGCCAATGCAAGAACCCCTCCACTGAGCTTTGGTGGCCTGCTAAACTTGCATGGCTAATGCAGATGTGAGAAGGCTGCATTGTGTTCGTTTCTCTTTGGCCTTTTTTGACCACTTCTGGTATGAATTTGAAGCTGTGTTAGCTAGAGACATCCCTTGGCATGTGTCTGAAACAGTGCTCAAACTCTTCTCTGATGTGGCTTGAAGGTAAATGTTAATCTACAGAAGCAGACTGTGCTGTTGTGTCATTATCAGCATTTTACTGTCCTTGGAGGTTCATAAAACTACTTGGAGAAAGGTTAAGGGTACAATCTTGCTTTCTGATGATCTCTGGACTTCCTTCTCCACTTCCTTCTCCTTTCCAAACCTCAGTCTCTTGACTGGCTATAACGTCAAGACAAGTCACACTGGGCATGTGGAGTGTAAGCCACACCGCTCTGCAATCGCTTGAATTGGGTGACACAGAGATGCCAAGCTACCTACTTACTACACATAGCATAAGGGGTGCTAGAGGGATATACATAAAGGAGCCAGAAGAGCAAGAATTAGCCCCTGCTATAGGCAGTTGGCTATTTTGAAGTCTTTGACCTGTAGGATGTAATGAAACTAGGAAGAAATTAAATCTATGGTTGTAATCCTACATGCTTGAGGGATGGATGTTGCTTGGTACTGCTAGAGATCAATCAAAAATGGCTAATGGATGTATAGGAATATAACTCTGGCTTCTTTTGCATTTGAAAATCTTCTCTTACAAGACCCAAACTGTTTACCCTCAGCTGTAAACTATTTCTGTAGATTGAAATTGGGCTATTAAAGCATCGGCTCAGGAGGAATCTTGGTAAACAAGACGCCCTGACAAACTGAGCTGGTTTCTCTCCAGAGATGGAGCAGTAGTTTCATTTCTCCCTGTGCAACAAAACAGTCCACAAACCTTGAAGATGCTGCTCAGAAAGTGTGGTCTGGCTCAACAGGAATACAAATCAATAGTCTAGAAAAATACATGCCAACATATTACATTTTGAAAAGCAGCCATCAACAGATAAGCAGTTAACTTGCTTCTTGCTCGAAAGGCTTTTTCCTATAGAAACTGCTGTACTGATTGTATATAATATACATATACCTCCCCTAAGACTACTTATACCCGGAAGGACGTACTGCTTGTGTGTTACCCTTACTCACAGAACATGCTTTTCCAATTATCTTTATAAATACAACACTGCATGTAAGAACCTGGGATAAATATTACACCATTTGTATGGGA
This sequence comes from Agapornis roseicollis, assembly GCA_002631895.1. NCBI lineage: Eukaryota > Metazoa > Chordata > Aves > Psittaciformes > Psittacidae > Agapornis > Agapornis roseicollis. Next base: position 37,050 of record NDXB01018450.1, read on the forward strand.
AATGATGATCTAAAAGATTTGCCATTATAATATGTTTTATCCATCTTTCTCACCCACTTTTATTTCTTTTTACCAGCAGATAATCTGCAATACACAGTGAGTACATACTGTCTGAAAGGCTTTGCTTCCTTCCTTTTATTAAAAAAGCACTAGTAACCCCCACCTCAGGCTGGAGTGAAAGATGGAAGGGATGGTCTGATGCTTACAGTACTAGCCTAAGATATGATAGATATGCATAGGAATCCACACTCTGCAGCACTCTTCCTTTGAGATCTCAAGCAAGTCATTAGTTTCAGGTCTCCATCAGTAAAAGAAGGATAACGTCATTTCCCTACCTCAAATCACTGCTTTACGGACACATACATTAAAGATTGTGACATGCCCAGATACCCCTAGCAATGGGACCATAAAAGTACTTTCATTAATCAGGTGGTCACAGGCCTTGTGGTAAATGGGGCAGGGAGGAAATATTTGCCCCTGATGGCCTCGTGCCTCTAGAAGGAAGAAGAAGGGCAGGAAAAGCTGGCAAGGAGAGGGTACTGCAAAGGGCTGCTGTCCTTCCTCCTTAGGAGCAAGCCTGGCTAGGCAAGGAGAAGAAGGTTCCTTCACTCAACAGGTTAAAACTATGTCTCTTTTCCTAAGCAAGGAGAATTCAACCTTGGATCCTTGACTAATCCCAGGTGTTCCTGTCATTACTCATAACTGCTCTGATGTCAGGGACACTGCTCAATCCTCAGAGGGGGCTCTTAGACTATAGCCTGGGCATTGGTACCAAGAAATGCTGAACATCAAGTTAAGCTCTTACTAAATGAGGTACATTTGAGCAAATACTATGGAAATTCAATGAATGGTCAATGTTGTTGTCCAGACTCAGAAGTTATCTGGAAAGTAAACTCAGTGAGATGACTGGTTTGATTGAGGGCTGGTAGCATCAGACTCCTAGTTCAATACTCAACATGTGGTACTGCTTTTTTCTCCATCTATGTGATGCAACATAGCAGAGAGCTTGAGTCACTCATCTCACAGCAGAGAGATCAAACTCTGCAACCTTTTCCCAACGCAGCCAGAGACCTTCTGCACCAAGATGAAAGCGGAGAGACGCTGCTTCATCCTAGGGGGGCAGAAAATTCCCACCAAGCTTTCACATCTCATTTTAACTACTGGGACAGTGAGATCAATGCATACCTAAGTGTGTATGCTCTTACAGACACAAAATTCCTCACCTGTAGAGAAGTATAAAGAACGGAGAAGGCTCCAAAAGCTGATGCAATCTGTTACATTTCAACAGCTTCCATTCAGTGAGAAAAATTGAGCCAAATACATATTGTAAATTATATTAGAATATTAGCCTGGCTAAGATATTTGGCCAGCATCCATATTTGTGTATCAACACAGGTAATAAAATGATGAAATGGTTCTTCTGAGACCACCTTTGGCTCACACAGTCCATCTGCAGTCCCACACCATGGATACAGCATGCTGCCTACTAATCTATCTGGGGAAATATTTCGTTAGCCGAATTACATTTCAGGTTCGTTTGTGTAAAATGGTGTATTTAATCAAAATATTACTCAACTCCAGCCGTAACTGGGATCATATCCAAGCTTCAGTCTTATCCGGCATAAGCCATGCAGCAGTAATGCATTAAAATGTATAATATACACTTAACTAAACCATGCAAAGTTTCATGTTAACTGCCTGGACGGAGGAACATATGCTTTTTGCCATTTAACAGCTACATTTCTGGTATGATAGGGAAGTCTTTCTTTACCTATTTTTAATCCTCTACATTTCAAAAATCATAGAATCATAGAATGGTTAGGGTTGGAAAGGATCTTAAGATCCTCTAGTTCCAACCCCCCTGCCATTGGCAGGGACACCTCACACTAAATCAAAATAAAATCTCCACTATATTCCTTGAAAAAGAAATGAAATTAATTAAGGAATTCTCTTCTGCAATAGCTTTGTAATGCTTGGAATTGTTAAATCTTACTTTTCCCAGACAGATGCTACGCAGGAAAAAGGAAATGGTGATACTGTTTTTTGACACACCTTATCTTTTCAAATAGAAAAAAAGGCCATTGACTTGCATCTCATTTTGCTTCAGTTGTCTTAAAAGCAAGAGCAAGCAACAACAAAAAAAAATGGCCAACCTCTCAAAATCAATGGATGAGTTGCTTTATTTGAAACATTTGAATAAATAACACCCTTATTATATTGTATCACTGCAGCATAGCTAGTACACTTTCAGCGAAGTAGTAGACGAGTGGTTCACTTTGTGGAATTGATTATTCATCCAAGGAGGACATTGTGTTATGACTATGAAATATTTCCATCCCTGGAGTTATCACAAATGTATGAGCTCCCAAAATTAAGCTGGTCACTTAAAACACCGAAAACCATATTGCAGCATTAATTTTTAAACAGACTGCAATGGGAGAGACTTGCTTCAAAAAAAATCAATGCCACAATACGTCCCAATAGTGGTGGTGTTTTCTGCTTGTCCTCCCATGGGTTCAGGCTATATGGTGGGTCTAAATTTCTTCCACTTTTGCCTTTGTTTGATGCTCAGTGATGACGCTTGGCCCTCTGCTGCTAATCCAGGAGATACTTAAGTATGTGCTTAAAATTAAGGTATATGAGTAGTTCCAATTGCCTTCAAATACAGGAAGTTAAGCAAGTGATAAAGTGCTCTGCTGGAGTGATGCCAGAGTGTTCAAAAGAGCACAGGATCCCATCCTTTATCCTCTATTTGGAAAGCTTCTCCTCATGTTTAATTTAATTGAAAGCAATGCTCAAATGATAACAACTGCACATTTATAGACCTCTAAGTAATCTATTTAATGGCCTCAATTCTGAGTGCCTCCTTATCTCACAACATACGTACCTGGTTAAAAAAATGAAAAGCCCTGTTTCTGGTTTACAAATGAGAAAACACATGCTTAGAAAGCCTCAGTGGAACTTGCTTGAAAACATCGGAGTTAGGGTTACCTGAAGTACAGTTCATGAATCAGCTGCCATCCCTAAAGAGACCTGCTATGGCCACCTATATCTCTTGAGCATAATGCCATTCATCTTCCATAGAGCACTTTTGTGAGACCTTAGTCTGATAATTTTCTGCTAAATGACTTTCACAAACAAAACTCTAGCAATTCCTGACCTTTTAAGTGATGCCATTTCTTCTAAAAAGCATGATTAATGTAATGATTTACTTTTCTTTAAGTAGAAGCCAAGGGCCAGACCTGGGGAAAGGACATACCCACTGCAACAGGAAAACCTGACCTAACTAAAAGACAAGTGTGAGGGTCAGGGAGGGAATTCCCTGTGTCCTTCCTTGTTCAATGCATGCGAGAAAACTGAGCCTTTGCATCCATTCATCCATTGAACACATGAGTCTGAAGCTCTCTACTAAGTGCTTCTTGAGATGGGTTCAGAGCTGGAAATCCTTTGGAGTTAGGAAACAAAACAGCATGACCTGGAGGCTGGCCTTGGAGATCAGAGCAGAGTTGCCACAGCTCTTGTCACTGCTCCTTCAAGTATTATTTTTAGCTACTAGTATCTTCCAAAGCAAAACAGCTAAGATTGTGTGAAGCGCTGACTGAAAACACACACTTCCTACCCCAAAACTCAAAACTCAGCCCAGGTGACTGCAATGAGGAGCAATCTTACTTCCAGTATTTTTTGAATAGCATGGTTTTTTCTCTTTTGGCATCAAAATTTACCAGCTTCAAGTGGAGCTTTCCACCCAGCAGCCGGTGACCTGACTCGCTGTACTTCTTAATCATGGTAGTTTAATACACTAAACTCTAACAAAATAAATTCTATCATCATTCTAACTCCATTTCAGTCTGCTTCTGTATCAACTCCTGTTGTTTTCAAGTGGCACCTTCCAGCAGGGCCATTTGTATTTTTTCCAATACTGATACATGCTAAGAGCAAACATGATGAAGACTTCAAAGGCCCTCAAACCTGCAGTTTTGATTTGGGTTTTTTGAAGAACAAAAAGTATACTGAAAAGTTCAAACTGTGCATTTCTATGTACCTCAAAGCACAGCTTAATCGTCTTGTACAAATCTGAACAACACTGAGAGTCCCCAGTGAATGACAATACTCTTGTTCATGAAATATTGCAGTCTAACAGCTATAAAATTATTTCTTGCCCATTAATAACTCATCTAGCCATTTTAACATTATTTAAACGTTCAGCCAAAAGAACTCTGAAGATTGCAAATGCAGACACAAAAGGCTCTGTGCCATTTCTCCCACTGCTGAATTATAGGATATGGCTGAGTTACAAAAGTCAATGTCTTCATTTTGTACCTTAGAGGCTCTTGTAGAAATGCTATATATCCAGGCTGTTGGATGAGCCTCTCACTACCTTCCCATCCAGCAGACATTTGCCATTCCACAGAAATCCAACAAAGAACAAGCATGCATGGAGAGCTTATCAATGAAATATTGATTAGGTATCAATCTCCAGCTACTCCATGCCTCTCTCAACAAATAACCTTAATTCACAGTGTGTGAAAATCGTCACATTCAGTAGGAGACACGTTTTAAGCAGCCTGATAGCAGTGAGGGCATATCCTTTAACCACAGGCACAGTCATAGGGGAAGAACAGCTATCTCAGCAGGCATCATTTTGAAGATACAGTTAAATGGACCATATAGTTGGTGGACCACTGGTCTAGCAGAAGATGTCCCTGCCAATTGCAAGAAGGTTGGAATGAGATGATCTTTGAGGTCCCTTACAACCCAAACCATGATTCTGGGATTCTGTGATTCTATGATACAAATGGCCAAACCTTAAGATATCCCGCAGACTGGCTCCTGCATCTAGACAAACATCATGTTTCTATAATGAACAGCACCCAATGGATCGTTTTCCAAGTAAAGTACCACTAAAAATCTGCTTTTTTGATTGTTGCTATTGCCATTGTTGAAATCATTCATTTTCCCTGTTAGCATGAAACAGATTAGACTTCATTTTCTCATCTACAGCTGAAATGAGAACAGCATTCCCCAAACTAACAGCCAGCAGAATATACATAATCAAGAAAAACAACTGCAGGAAAAAAAGTTATTTTAATTACCTTCAGAATTATACAGGGATTCGCTCTGGTGTACATTATAATTCCATTGCTTTGCAGGGTTCGCAGACGGAGAGCCAATTTGAATTCCTCTTTCTTGCTATTTTCAGAAACCCGGTATTTAATGTAGCTATTCCCAGCAAAGCTAAGGGAAGTGTGGCCTGAAATAACCATTTTCAAAAGACACATGTTCTTTTAGCGACACATGAAATAATTCCTCAACTGTCAAGTTAATTGCAGAATTTATGGAGCTAATGAAAATGTCTAGGAAGAAATAAATAAATAAAACCCAACTGTGACAGGGGAAAAAGCTGGCACCTACTGCAAAAACATACTGTACTTTTTTAAGAAATATTTTTTCATGGGATGAAGGGAAGTTCTATTTCTCCATACTTATAAAAAGAGAGGTTTCTCCAAGCGCTCAGCACCTTTAACACCCATCTCACCTCATAACAGAGGGAGTCAGAAAACCCACATCTCTACATCAGGCAGCTGACTTAAGGGTTTGAAGTTATGTGGGCAGATGCCAGCCAAAACCTTGCAATGAGCTCTCTTCAACCACTGCCCAGGACCACAGTTAGTATCTGCTGTGACACAGCTGGACACAGCTTAGTATCTGCTGTGTTTTCATCAGGGAAATAGCACATGTCCTCTGTCATGCAGTCCTGGATTCACTGAAGTCAACAGAAAGCTCCATTTCACTGGCTTTCGACCATATTCCAGGAACCATACAGCTGCAGAGGACTAACATCCTCAAACTTTCTTTTGGGGGTGGTATAATGTTTTCATTAATAAAGATTGGAATTTCAGCAATCTAAATAGTAAGAAGAAGAGTTAAGTACAGAGCTTTGCCCATGGCAGGAAAACATCTGTCATACCACTCTAGGAAAAGTCTTGTTTTCTCAGCAGCCTGTTTTACTGATCTGCGGTTCAATCAAGTCAGTGGGAACTTCCTAATGGAAACTGAAGCAGTATCTTCATACAGCCCCATAAAGACAAGTATTTTACAGGGCATATAAACAGATACAGCAAGTGCCAGTGCTGAGAAAGGTTAAGTAGTACATCTTCTATTGACTTCAGTGGCATCTCTACCTACAAAATGGTAACGGCAGTACTTTGTTGTTCAAGTATATCCCCCTTTACTGCTGTAACAGGCACCTGAACATTCGCCAAGCTTCCCTGGTGGGCACTGACAGATGAAGGGTCTCCGGTTAGCTTCATACCCCACACACTGCATGTCCCCTGGGCACGGCTTCTCCAGACAGGGATCGTTAGACCCTGGGCAGAGTCCTCCTGTAATAAGTTAAAATACTGTCAGGGATACACAGTGTAAAGCATGATTTGCAGCAATATAAGAGCAATGAAAGACATTTATTGATCTCGCACTTCAGTACAAGCAAAGAATGGCTTAATAATAATAAAAAAACACCCCAATTTTCACAGAAAAGACATACTTTGAATAAGTACATAGCAAAACTGATACAGTTCTTCTTCAAAGGCTGCCCTAAACCCCATGGCAGCATACTATAAAAAACAACTGTTATGAGCAGTAACTGCCTTCTAATTGGTGTTGTGGCTCTTGGGCCATTCATTTTCTCACAAAGCCTCCTGGGTGGGGGATTTAGAGATATGAGGAGAAACAAATTACTTGAAGTTATGTACTCCTTTTGCCACAGGACACCCATGAGAAGCAAATTTAAGGATGCAGTGTTCCCTAGGAGACAGGAAAAAGGCATTCCTGAGCTACAGAATGATGGGTGAGCTGTTCACCCTCATACTTCACAGGACACTCTACCAGCCTGATCGCACAGCTCAGGCAAACTTGCCCTGTTTCCATGTTACTCCTGACATTTCTGAGGTCTCACATCCGATTGTGCATCTTGCCCAGGCTGCCAAAACCTATCCTCCTTTCTGTCCGTGTGACTGCAGAAGTCCTGCAGTATCTGGAATTACATATATCCAGGGTAAAGAAACAAAAAGAAACAAGTGGATAACTTGCTCTGGATGCTAAGAACTGAAAGTGAACAAATTCTGAAAATCAAGAATAAGTTGACTGAATTCCTTGCCATTACCTAATTGAAGAAGCAGCTCAATATTTTAAATAGGCAGCTGCAATTTATAATTGTATAAACTATCTGTCCTTTTGTATTTAGGGAAGAGCAGAATTTGGGTGAAATTATTTTGACTGCCATTGTCAATTCCTTCCTAAAAACCTTTTATTACTACGGAATCTAATTTTACCCAAGAATAGGTGAATCAGCAGTACTACTACCTTCTGTAAGTAGAAGGAAGTAATCTGATGGGATAGATGAATACTGAGTTTTAAATATGTTTAAAATATCTGCATGGCACAATTACATTAAGGTTCTTCAAAACCTCCTACATTCTAAACATCTATCAAGCTGAGTATGTTAAGGGCTTACTTTGAAGCTTGTTGGTATCAAAGGAATTTTGGCTGTAACTTCTACATAACTTCTCAGAGGGTCTAAATTAGTATGTTCTAAGTGCCCTAATCTGAAAATAATCTGCAAACGCTGACATGCAATGCAAAAACCAATACAGCTATTGCAGCTTAATATATGAATTTTCAGGAATAGATGACTTCCATAACAGTCAGCCCTTTTTTGGTTGCAATAAGGAACTTGGTCTATGTAGGGTCATCTTGTTGGACATCTGTGTGCAGCTGCTATAGAATCATAGAATAGTTAGGGTTGGAAAGGACCTTAAGAACATCTATTTCCAACCCCCCTGCCATAAGCAGGGACACCTCACTATTAGAGTAGCCTTTAAGTGCAGGAAAGAAGGCATTCCTGCTCTTGCTTCTGTTGATTTGCAGCCAGAGCTTCAGCAGTGAATGCCAGTTGCTGGGAATGGACAGGCGTCTCTTGCTTTGCTTATCAAATTCATTTACTTAATACATGCAGGTGATGACTTTAACAATGAAAAGTCAGCACCTTTCTACCCATCACTTTCTGAATATTGGAAGTACTTGTTTATTGCAGGACCCTTATCGTATTCAAAACTACTTTATGCTTTGAGCATATGTATTTTATTTACAATTTATAAAGGAGGAAATCAACCTGTCACAGAGTATATCTCCAAAAATAATGAAAGAAAGAATCTTATTGCTCTCACACTTTCGTACAAGCCAAGCAGGCTCCTAGCAAGCATAGCTGAAATTACCTGGCACTGTATTTTCTGGAAAAATTACTACTTTAGGTTTCAAAGTGGACATGGGCTGACTACAAATATAGCAATGACTGTAAATGTCTTGCTTGATGTACAGCACAGTCAATTTAATCTTTAACATCCTTGCCTCCTTTGTCAAACATTTGTTTGAGAGGTCTATGCAGTAAACGATTTACAGTACTGCCTGTAGCACTCTTAGAAAATGATGCATGGCAATCTTTATTAATCACTTTAGTAGGTAGCATTAAAGGGAGCAACAGCTGCAATACGCAGTCACACTTTGAGCCTTACAGAATCAAGAAACAAATGTCATTTAATAGGATTCTGCACTGCAGAACTATATTACATTTAAATGTAAGATCAGAAGAATTTAACCAAGAATATGATGTTTTCTCTAGTTTGGTGGGGTTTATTTAAACAGCTCCCCTCGTTCTCCCCCCCCCCCCAACATCCTTTGGAATTCAATGGCAAGTAACAATTATTTATGAAATTGTAACAAGTGGTTAAATACCCTATAGGCTGCCTTGTATTTTCAATTTGTTTTCAGCTATTTTAACTCACTCTCATGTGAAAAATACACATCATTCTGCTGTATGCAGAGTACAAATCTGAACACACTTAAGCTGGTTCTGAGGCTGTAATTCAAGTGAGCCTCTGCATAGCTGACGGACAAGTCATTGGACTAAAGTCCCACCATTCATTAGTGTCGGAATGCAGAAAGAAGCACTGAGATTTCCAAATGCAGCTCCACAAATTTTCACATCCCCTAACCTATGGCTGATTCTTTGACATCCAGCAATAAAGCAGCAGCTTACTTTGTTATCCATCTCTGCCAGCTTTTTTAGCTGATTCAAACTCTGATTTGCACTTCACAGCTATCCTTCCACAGTCAAAAAAATATATGGAAAGGATCTAACATAACATATTTAGTGCATCTGTGGAGATAGATACACTAAAGAACTGCTTATTCTGGCAGACCAAGAAAAGTTCTTTTGGTAAACTACAAGCAAATCAACTTTTTATTCATCCTGCTGCAGCAGGATTTCATAGCTGTCACAGACTCTTTTAAATATTCAGACTTGGGAAAGGAAATGCTTTATGCCTGCCTGCATGGCTGTAAGTGCAGAATCTGCATTATTGCCTTGCCCAAGCTAACACACATTTTCAGGCTGATTTCACAACTACGTGGAGCAAAATTGTGAAATTGTTCAAGGTTAGGTTGCCCACATCAAAGATTGATAGCCTGAGTTTAAATGCAATTATTTTAATGTTGTGTTTCCACTCCGAAGAGCAGTCTATTTACCACCCAATAAGAGAGTCAAGAAATATAGATTTGAAATGAGATTTTTCTTCTTCTGCAGGCAAATCCAGGCAATCCATGGCATTCCCTTGAAACCCACAGTATTAATAAAGCTGTTCTCTACCAGGTATCAGAGAGACGCATGAGGTAGCATCAATCAGTGCATGGCAAGAAAAGGTGGAATAGACCCACTTGGTTGTGACAGATCTTTGTCAGTTTAATTCTCTAAAAGAAGGTAAAAGTATTACAATCTTCCTACTAGTATACTGAGGAAGAAAATACTTTTCCCTTGCAAAATGAGACATTTCATTCCTGTGCCTCCAAAGAAGGATCACTTACAGGACTACAGATATATTTTGAAAATGGGTGCCTCAAGGATTATAACTTGAACTTTATAGAATCATAGAATAGTTAGGGTTGGAAAGGACCTTAAGATCATCTAGTTCCAAACCCCCTGCCATAAGCAGGGACACCTCACACTACTTGTAATACTCAGTGTTCTTCTCTAGGCCCATTCTCCTGAATCTGTATGGATACTTAACAAAGAGTCTGTTTCTCTTGCTTGAAGAAGAAAGCTTGAAAGATGACTCCTGAAGGCCAGTGTCCCAGAAAACATGAAAAGCAAACTCCAAACTGTGAATTTTAAACAATCTAATATCTAATTTAATGGGGAGGGAAGACTGTCAACTCATAAACTGCAATTTGGAGCCTGGTGACCAGGTATTGTAAGCAATGTTTACTGTATTCATACCAGTACAGATACCACAAGCTTACTTCTTCACAGGTCAGTCATAGGCTTCAGTTAGCTAAGTGTTCCGGGAGAACTATGTGTCACACAGCATGCCCTTGTGAATTGGGTTCTCTCCCAGTTTTATAACTGAGACTGTTGACCTCTTCCATCCATTCCTTGATCATAGCTTCCCTTAAGACCATTAAGTGATAGACAGCAACTCCCTCTAGCCCTGACTGCACTGTCATACCCTCACTTCACACTTCAGTTCTCCCATGTTTTAGATGAGATTGTGCACAGGCCTTAAAATGAGTGATATTCTAAGGGAGAAACTTTTCTCCTTACACATATGCAGCGTTGAAAAGGACTATAGCAAAATCAGGTCGGATTTATCTGCATATCTTTGGTCCCAAGCACATGTACTTTTGTCTTCAGTTTTCCTGACTACTTTGCCAGCCAACTTAAGGCTTAGGATGCAGACACATTCCTGAAAATCATAGAATCATAGAATAGTTAGGGTTGGAAAGGACCTTAAGATCATCTAGTTCCAGTGTTGTACACATAGGAATTGGGTTCCTGATGTGCAATCTTGAAGAGCATCCAGGACTGTTTAAGAGGTAGTGTGCAGTCTGTGCTCTGTGGAGCTGAGGACACAATTCACCTCTGAAGATTAGGTCCTGTATCATAGCAGATCAAAACAGTCAGTGATGACACATGACAATGTTTTGTCAGAATATTCACAAAATGCTTGAAGTGGCTCCATGAAGTTGGAATTACCTGGTTTAATGAGAAACTGGTCCAAGACTTATATTCACTTGATTAAATAACATGGATGTGAGTGTCTGCACTTTTGCTGAACACTTCTGGGTCTATTAGAAAATTTCTCTCAAACTATTAAGCCAGAACCATGTTAAACACTTGAAATGGAATTCATCTCATCTAACTTTAGGGCATGATTCATCCGACTGATTTTAGACATCTAGGGAGAGATGTATCACATCATTAAAAATACCTCATTCTTTCCACTGTCTGCAAATGGGACCTGGAGTGACCAGCTCAGATGTAAACATACACGCACATTTGCCAAGAAGATTTCAATCCAGCCCTCTCCTATAAACTTATTAATGCAACCTCACTTTTGTAAGATTATGATGCCGAACAATGCTATATCAAAGTAGCTCTGACAAGACCTGCTTCTTCCCTTCATCTTTGTCTCGATGCAAAAGAATTTACACTGTGAAAAGAATAAAAATATGGAACAGATTTTTCTTCTAAAAATTGAAAATGCCGTGAGAACTATTTGTTATGAATACATTTCTTCCAGTCCTCCTACCTTTATTTCCCACAGGCACTGAGAGATGTTGTGGCAACTGCATAGCTGCTATAGCCACACTGAAACAAACCCCAGTTTGTTACAGTATTTTTCATACACACACAAGCACATGAGCCAGAAATCAGAGCAACTTCGTTACTGGAAAACTCTTCAGTTCAACTTTACTGATTTTAAAGGCTTAGATTGATGCACCTGAACTTTAGAACTTATCTATCCAGACCTGAGCTGCTGAACCTCCCAAGTTCATCCACTGCCTGCTTTTATAGGTTGCCTGCATTTTCATGTTAGATAACTCTTGTTTGCTCACAGAGGTAATCTAGGTAAGTTATGCACAGCTGGCATGCATAAATTGTGCATATCTGTGACATCTGCCAATGGGAAAAACACTCCAAGTATGATACATATTTCAAGAATGAGTGAATTAGTTCAAATTCAAGCCTTCTGGGTCATAATCGAATCAGATCTCTGGAAAACATATGCAATATTTAATGGCTTTCTCATGCAAGCTATGAATATTTACTGGACATGAAACTACTCCAGTAACAAAGGAAGTAGAATACTTTTATTATATTGATAATATACTGCTAATACTGTCTTGTTAAACAAGCCCAAATAGATTTATGCTAGTCTTTTGTGCACTTTTTTCAGATGTACTGCATTTATCTGCATGTGCAAGAACTACCGATAAAAGATTCCCATTTTTCTGACTTTTAGTAGGCCTCGTCTTAAGCCTTCATGAAAGCAAAACTATACACACATAACCTAATTAACATACCCTCAGAAGTCTGCTTTACGTCCTACGTGATAAAACACAGCGTGTGACTGTGTGTTTACCTAAATACCAAAACATTTCTTGTGGCTTCTTTAATTAAAAACAGTAGAAGAGGCTGAAGCATTAACTAATGCAGAGAAAGGCAAAACCTGGGTTTTTTTCCTCCCCACCAAGATCTCTTAACTCCATGTAAGTAACAGGCATCAAGGCTTTCACCTCTTCTATTGCTACACCAGTCAGTACCTCTGGACACATTTCTGTTACAGGCTGGATGATGGATTGGAGATCCACAACCCCACCCCGCATCCTGTGGATCACCCATGGGAAATCAGCATATAGTGGCTCAAATGGGAGCTGTGGGAACCCTTCCAGCTTTCCAGATGGACCAGGACAAGCTGACTGTTGCAACTGCTGCCATACAGCAGTCCTGAAGGCCATGATAAATAGTCCAGAGGCCAGGGATCACAGTCAGTCTGTAGAAGCTCACTGCCTTTCCAGCAGTCTGCCATGTGTTTTGAGGATTGGCTGGTACATGACGGGCAAATTTGGAAATCATTGTCTCAGCTGAACTGTTGTGCTTCCACTGCAAACTTGTGCAGGGAGGGAAAATGGAGGGAGCTGCTGGATCAGAACTGAGCTGCATTGCAAAGTCCTTTTTTTGAGTTAAGATAAGGGATTATGTGGCAGATCCACTATTAGTATCTGAAGGGAATAATACATCATTATTGACATTAATAAGTAGTGAAGTGAAATTATAAACAGTGAAAATTTTGGCTGCCAAAACCCCCATTTCTGACAGTAAGGGCTATCACTATCCCCATGGAGATGAAGATTTGTGATTTCTTGAAACAAAAATGAGACAAAGCTATGACTTGGGGAATATGAAAGTATTTTGCAGACAATGCTCCTATACTGGCCCCTGAACTCAACTGAAAGATAGTGCAGCACTGCCTCTCTAAGCTTGTGAAAATCCTTTCTTTCAGAACCTTTCAGGTGTCACTTATTGTTATAATATATCTGTTTGAAACTCACAATGCTATTACTTAGAAGTGGACCAGTCTATTCTTGAATATACATGAAAATACCTTGGATACAGAAACCTGATGCTTTTATAGAACCGAACTTCTATGGCAGTATTGGTAGGACACCAAGTTCTGCTGACTGCTACAGAAAGAAAGGTTGGTTACTGAGAGACATAGCTGTGGCATTCTTGTGCTGCTGTGTGTGTTTGTGTGCATGTGCACTTAAGATGAGGGAGACTTAGATGTATTGATTTTACAGCAGCTTTTTTCTCTGCTCTTAAATGAAGCGGAATGCAGAGCAAATAGGCTGGCAAACAGAAGAAACAGAACTATTATTGTAACTGCCTGAGGTTTTAAAGTCCAAGCGTGGAATCATAAGGAAGATTGGCTTTTGAGTCTATTTGTCATACATGCCCATGTGAAATCTCTGCCAAAATGTGGAGCAGCCTGAAACTCACCCTGTCACCTACTATAGCATTAATGGTCAGGCCTTTCCACCTGCCTGGGTCAGGTCAGGTGTCCTTTTCCTTGGATACTGCTGGTGCATTGTTGCAGACCAGGATGTTCTGCTATGGTCACACTCCACCAAGGTTTATTCCAGTGGTGGCATCAACTGGGTGGGAAACCACATCTATTCCTCTCCCCGCCCTTTCTCTCCCTTCCCTTGAAGTTGGCTGATGTCTTTGATTACAGAGCCTGTAGCAAGGAGGTCTTTGTTGTAAAAGGCCAAAGTTCATCAACTTCCATTTTCATCAGTACATGCAAACAATTCTTCCTGAGCCTGAGAAATCAATTCCCCCAATACATCAGCCAGTCATGCTTTAACAGACTGAATTGAAATGCCCCTTCTAATCTGCATCAGAGGAATAAAATGGATCCTATCACATAATGTGCAAAGATGGGAGAGGAAGAGGGAGCGGTACTCACCATTGCACATGCAGCGCACATTCCTGTAAAAGCGGGGGCACACAAAACTAATTCGTGCTGTGCTATAGGCCATCAGGGAATGTGAATCAATAGACAGACTTTGCTCACAGTGTTGCTCCTGACAATCCAGTCCAGAGCAATTCTTCTCCAAGATAGCAGAAATACGAATCACATTTTCCAAGTGTCTCCTTGCATTGGTAAGCTTCTGAATCAAATAGGCAGGCTTATAGAAACCACCGTTGTGTGTCTGAACTGCAAACAGCATGTCAAGCTGATTGCTACCTGCCACCGGTTGAATACTGATGATGTGTAGGCTGTCTTGTTTCTGGGAGAGCACTGCATTTCGCAAGGTACGCCTGAACCCGTGCATGTGAAGGCCCACAAAGTCTTCTGGGGAAACATTATCAAAACGGATGGTGACTGTGTTCTGCACCATTTCTTGTAGCAATTGCTCAACATGGACCACAACATCAATGGGGACCTGGAACCGGCCATCACTGACAGAGACGTTCAGGACATATTTGCCATTATCGAGCCCTCCAAGGGCAATGATCTTCCCATCGTGGCTGTTGACCTTGAACAAACTTTTCTGCTCGGATTTTAGCGTATACGTGAGGACATCATACACATCCTGGTCTGTGGCATGAATTTTCCCAATGACTCCCCCAGGAAAATCATCTTCCATGGTGACAATGAAAATCTCCAGTGGAATGGCAGTTGGTTTGTGAATGCTCTCTTCAATGACCCTCACCTGCACATAGGTGTGGGAAACCTGCTGCGGCTTCCCAGAATCCTTTGCCTAATGTAATTTAGGAAAGAAAACACAAAACAAAGAAACAATAAACCACACATCTAACACAGCCAGCAACCGTAACTTCTTGCTATACGCGTCTTCACAGCATCAGTAATTCTGAAGACAGCTCAAAAGAACTTCCCAAATGCATTTGAAAACTCCGTATGTAAAGAAAAATCTCAGTCATTTCTAGCAGCTGAACTTACAAATTCTTTAGGGAAGCACAGTTATCTCATCTAAGTGGATTGCAGAGAGAAATGTGTCAGCAGAATGTCTCATTACTTAAAACTGAAATGTTCCCAGGATCCCACAGCTATCACCTATTGTCTTCACAACAGAGAATATACCAACAGTGTGGTATATTCTGCACCAAATGGTGTCTGGGCTTGCTTCTACCCTGGAAAAAAGACTTAAGCCAAGTGAAATACCAGCATCAGTTTGTGCATTGCTTTGGTGTGCTCCAAGGTGCTTCAGACCCTGCCTAACTTGTGTGGATGTGAGCAAACTCAGAGATTTTCAGACCATTGTACTACTTTACCTGAAGCAGTCAAGAAACATGCTTGAAATAAATGAAGTTTATCACCCTCCAAAAACTAAATAGGGCGCTGTGCTTTCACTAATTGGAACACTGGAACTCTGGTTAGTAAGTTGCACTGATAGAAGGGTATTTCAGGATAAAGGCATGGTAAGAATGAAAGGTGAGGGTTGTTTTATTTTCTTACAAGGCTCAAAAAACAGGTTTCAGAAATATTAAATGGCAAACTTGTAAAACTCACTTCAATTTCAACTGTTAATTAGTGTCAGAGCTTATAGTTTTTGAATTGTAACTATCTGAGGATGTTGCTGGGATTGAATGCTGTTAATGCAAAGGAACAGACAGGCCGTGTTTACAGAAATCAGATCCAGCAAAGCAAGTGGAGGAAGCCTGCATTTCAGACTTAGCTTATAGGACCATGTCCTGTTTCAATAAAGAGGTGCTGTTCATTCCGTAGACTTGCCTATTTAATGAACTCTAGTGCATTTTCTCTGGCAGGCCTGAGAAATGTGGACAAATTACTTTTGGATTTACAGTTTTCTGTAATCAAAATTACCCTGGTTACCAAGTTCCCCAACAATGACTCTAAAGGTAAGTTTGAGATGGACTTCTATTGCATATCCTATTTTCACATTCTTTAAAAGCTAAGTTGACCTTGGAAATGTGATTTCATGAGTTCTTGGTAGGCATCCAAAAAGTTATGATTAAATTTATGACTTAAAAGCAGAAGTGATTTTCCTTCCTAGAACAATATTTTGCTGTCACTTGTTCTGTGGTGTATTTATAAGTATGTAATGCATTTTTGCTTATTTTCCTCACTTAGCCATAGAAAAAAAAAAAAGATGAAAATCTTAAATCATAATGGCTGCTCCTCAGGAAATTCATTTCATGTGGAGGAAATTGGAAAGGTGGCTGGCTGCCTATTTATATTTATATGAAATTAGGTTTAAGGACATCAAAGGAAATATGCCATATTGTGTTCTTGTAAACTGGAATGCATCTTATTTACTCATAGAATACAGTCAATTAAAACCAACCCATACAGGCAATGTACAGATGAACTACCACATGAGGGTTTTCCTTTCTATGCAGATGCAATAACCAAGCTGTACCTGTACGCAGAGCACATATTCAGTTGCCACCATGTGCTTGAAGATGACTGCAGACCTTAAGACGCCATGAGGGTCCAGTGTAAACTCTTCCTCTTCATTGCCAGTGAGGATGGTGAAGGTAAAGGGGGGGCCATTGTGAAAAGAGTCTTTGTCTGTCACTACCAGCTGCAAAATGCTTGTGCCCACTGGTTTATTTTCCTTTACACATATACACAGTGTATAAAGAAAAGGATTAAAATGATACATATATCACAATCATAAAATAACGTGTTTCACTAGCAAGAATATTCAACTAAATGCTCTCTGCTCAATACAGCAGTTCACAAGAAGCATTTATTTGACACCTCTTGTGCCACATGGAGGGACAGCAGAGACATCTTCAGGGACAGATGAGCTCTGCCTGATACTTGTCTGATCACAACTGGCTAACCATTTAGTCTCACACCCTGAAGCAAGGTGTAAAAAGTGCAAACTCATCCCAGTTCAGACTTTTTGAGGCCAACGTACCTGGCACAACAAGGATGAATGCTATAATGCGTGACTGTTAAGAAGCCTCAGCAGACAGAAACTCACCAAAGACTTAAGAAAGATGTGTTTAGATAAGATGTATTTCCTTCAGATAAGATCACTCAATACATCTTTTGCAGATAAATTATCAAAAGCTACTTAACTGAAAACAAATGCTTTTGTATTTTGAAATTCAGGGAAGTTTCTTATGTGCAGGATAAACTTACTTGAATTACAGCAGTATAGTTAGCTGGAGTAAATACGGGGCCATTATCATTCACATCGGAAATGTCCACGTTGACTGTCACAGAAGAAGACAAAGGAGGGGTGCCACTGTCTCTTGCCTGGACAATTAATGAATAACCAGATATCTGCAAAAAAGGTGAAAACACTAAATCATTGTGAAAGCAGTCTTAAATTTCAACTCATGTTCTTTACATCCAGCGCACCACCTATGACATTCTAAGTAAAGCTGTTTGGCCTCATTACCTTCCCTGCCCTTAGTATAACATTATCCTGTTCATTGCTGTGGTGTCCCAACTTCTGTTTTATAAGACTACCAATAAACAGAACAATTTTATGGTATTAAAATGACTGCATCAGATGATGCATTCTTGAAACAAAGAGGCAGACAAAAAATAAATGATGGATAATATCCAAACTCAGCCATTACTACTGTAGCTAACATTTTCATCTCTCCTAGGTGTCAGCTGGGATATGTGACCTGATTCTATTTATCTTGTGGTTGTTTTCCAGGTTATTATACAAATTGCTTATTAGAGCCAACCTCAGTTTGACACACAGTGTTTCTAACACCGCTATGGAGAACCAAGGAAAGTTCACAGGCAGTTGGCTTAAACACACACTGGAAAACATTTGAGACTACTAAGGGCAACAGTGTCTGTAGCAACAGGCTGTTATAAACCATTCAGTAGAAGATAAAAACTTGTTTGCAACACACATAAACTACTCAGCATAGTGTGGGCAGTTCAGTGCATCACCCTTGGGCCCCCCATACACATATGTGCCTGTGCGCGAGTATGTGACAATTTGCTGAAGCTCGGTCTATGCACAGCTTATGGATGACAATTTGATTTTATGAACTGCATCCTTATGTTGGACTCCTTAGGTCTTACAACTGCTTCTTACTGTATATTGCTCCCGTTCCCCAGGGATTGCTGCTGACTTGCCTGCCCATGAATACTTCTACAGGGGAGCAAGCAAAGTGCAAAATGTGTGCCAGATAAAACACCCAGCTCCAGCCTCACCATGCAGGCTTGGTAAGGGGAAGAAGCACAGACCTGCAGAGGGGGACAGCGTAATGCCAAAGTGTGAGGAAATACAAAGCTATTAGACAAAGAAAGGCCATTTAGGTAGGAGGTCAAGTGTATGGAACAAGGGAGCTCCACTGGGATGTGAGACTGACCTAAAGAAAAAGGAAATGGGTTTTTTTTTTTTTTTTTTTTGGAATTGGAAGGGGGGGAAAGGGTGGGGTTTAGGGGGG
>NDXB01018450.1:55948-83713 GCA_002631895.1 Agapornis roseicollis
TTTTTTTTGGAATTGCAAGGAGGAGAAATGCTGTGATTTAGTGGAGGCACAGTGATAGGGAGGAAGAATCCAGAACTATGGGAAGTCAAGAAACAGAGGCAGACAATATTCTTTCCCCCTTCCCCCAACTTTGGAGCAGTAATTTCTACTGCTAGCTAAGACTGACAGTTTAGTGGGATCTTTCCCTAATTTTGTGCGTGTTTGCTTTCATTTCAGTGTATCCCAGAAAGGTAGATGGCAAAAAGTCATGGTTTCTATGTGATTGCAGCTCTGGAAATGAGTTTCCTTAAACCGCTGAAATGTGGGAGTCAGCACTGCCTTTGGGGATGTACAGCAGATGGAGCATCATGTATCATTTTCCCTGAAGGGGTCAGAAACACCTGTGTCTAGGAAATGTGCCAAGGAAGCACAGAAAAAGGCAATATTTTATTTTAAACGAGGGAAACTTTGGAAAATGCAGATTTAACAGAGTTGGCATTAAACATGCACACGCTGGTGAGGGTAAATGTGTGTGTCTGAATGCAGTTGTACATGAGTGCATTTCAGAAACTAAACAAAATCATATTAAGAAAAGAAGTCTGCACCATTTAAGAGGGATATATCAGAGCAATGTAACACGCACAGCCATTGTTCCTTCCCTGTCCTCATCAGTCTGTGGTAAAGTCATTCTCTGACCAAACCCTGAGAATTTAATTCTGCCTTTGTGATAATACAGAAAAGATATTTGCCACCGTATTAAGCAGTAGCCCTTCTTCCAGTAGACAGCTTTTCCAGCTGAGCCTGTATTCTGAAGACAGCAATAAGCTTCCCCATTTTAATGGATGCACTGGTTGCTGGCAGAAGGCATAGATATTGCAGGACTTCTGAAGCCACATAACACTCTCCTGCCTTGCTAGTAGCACAGGCAATTGTGTTTGGGATTTTTTTCCCCCAAAGCTGCTAATTGCTAGCTATGGCAAAACAGTGATAAATCACCCCGAATGAATAATCCAGAGAGCAAACAAAGCTGCAGAATCTGTTTAATGAAGCACTCCTTCACTTTTGGTACAGCCTGGCTACTTCGTAACATCACCTCCCCAGTGACATGTTTTGCAGAGCTCTAATTAATGGCTGAGGTCTCAGCTCGGTGCTTGGTGTATGTTCCAGTGTGTACTGTCCAACAATCTGGAGTATGCTGGAATCACTGTGTTGCACACACTGGTGCATGTGTGTGCCTGCATGCATGGGAGAGAGGAGGCAGCTCATTTACACAGCAATAGTGGCCTGTGGCAACACAGCAGAAATCCAAGGTTGCTTTTTTACCCCAGTATGGCCTCTGCTGCTGTGTTGGTGCAGGATGGGAATGTTTGCAGTGCAGTTGGCTTGGAGATAGGGTCAGGATAGCGTTGGAGTGGATAAGGAGTGGAACAACCGTATCCTGGGCTGCATCAAAAGAAGTGTGATTAGCAGGATGAAGGAGGTGATCCTGCCCTTCTACACTGCTCTTGTGAGACCCCACCTGCAGTATTGTGTGCAGTTCTGGTGTCCTCAACATAAAAAGGACATGGAGCTGTTGGAGCAAGTCCAGGAGGCTACGAGGATGATCAGGGGTTGGAGCACTTCTCATACAAAGACTGGCTGAGAAAGCTGGGTTCTGTTCACCCTGAAGAAGAGAAGCTGCATGGAGAATGGGGCCTAAGAGGGACTCTTCATCAGGGACTGTAGCGATAGGACAAAGGGTGATGGGTTCAAACTGCAAGAGGGGAAGTTTAGGTTAGATATAAAGAAGAAGTTCTTTACTGTGAGGGTGGTGAGGCATAAGCACAGGTGGCCCAGAGAAGTTGTGACTGCCCCATCCCTGGCAGTGTTCAGAGCTGGGTTGGACAGGGACTTGAACAACCTGGTGTAATGTGAGATGTCCCTGCCCATGGCATGGGGATTGGAACTGGATGATCTTAGGTCCTTTCCAACCGAAACCATTCTATGATTCTAACATTAGAAAGACCTGTTGGAGCATCTTGGCCTGATCACTGCAGAGTATACAAAAACCTTCTTCAAAACAAGTTAGCAGCAGAGTTGAGATCAATACACATCTGTAAGTCATTGCAAGTTAAGAAGTCCTGCATGTCTTACCCTCTCTCTGTCCAATTTCTTTTTGACCTTCACAAGTCCCAAAACAGGATCAACTGAAAATTCATTGTCTCGATCACCATTCACGATGGAAAAATGAATCTGGCCATTGGATGGGCTGTCCAGATCTTCTGCTATCAACTTTATTGAGAAAAGAGTGAAAATTAGCAAAAGTAATATCAAGCAATCTATATAATACATTAATTACTTAACACCCCCAAAAATAAGACTGTATTTCATCAGAGTAGTTACAACTGAGCTGCTACCTCTACAGCATCAAGACAAGTATCAAGCCAATCAGTTTTTGACACAAGGCTCCCCTTAAGCCTTTTCAAAATTCAAGCCTTAAAAAATACACAATATTGTAATCTTAATATTCTGTTTAACCCTTTCTTTTTGGATCCAAAAGTTCCAAGATGAGAGTATTGTGAGGTTTGGGTATAGCATGCTGCATGGCAGACTATAGAAATACTACGCATTTCCCTGAAAAGTTGAATTTTCCCTTTCCAGTAAAATCCACTTGTTTCTAGATGACTCACGAAATGCAATTCCTTAAATATACCATTGCTCTTTGACAGCATATTGGGGTTAAAAAGAGACAGTTGGTGCTACTACTACTTTATTTTGGGAGAAAACTGGTAGCAGCCTGGAAAGCAGTAACAGACGCATAGAATTGGCTAGAGAACAGTTAGGGTGATTTAAGATGCAGGAGTTACCATTATTAACCAGTGCAGAACTATTTTATTGAAGGTCAAGACTCTTAACCCAAGTAACAAGTGGTAGGACAACAGGTAATGGCCTCAAGTTGTTCCAGGGGGGATTTAGATTAGATATTAGGAAAAATTTCCTCACTGAAAAGGTGATCAAGTATTGGAAGAGGGTGCCCAGGGAAGTGGTGGAGTTACCATCCCTGGAAGTGTTCAAAACCCATGTAGACAAGCCCTTAGTGACACGGTTTGACTTAGCAGTCCTGGGGTAAAGGTTGGACTTTTTGATCTTAAAGGTCTTTTCCAACCTATTTGATGCTATGATTCTGTGTGGCAGAGCCCTTTGTCCTGCCTAAGGGCTGGCGACAGTCTCACTCACCATTATCACTGACTCGCCAATGGCAGCGTCCTCGCTGATGACTGCGCTGTAGACCGCCTGGCTGAATTTCGGTGCATTGTCATTGACATCTGTCACATTCACATTTACAGTCGTAACGGCGCTCAGGGCTGGAGTACCTCCATCTTTTGCTTCGACTACTAAGTAGAAATCCTTACAGGTTTCATAATCCAAAGCATCCAAAATGGAAATCACTCCTTTGAACCAATGGAAGGAATGTCAACAGCCAGAGATAAACAAATAGTGTTATGGACTAAGGAATTTGTAGTAAACAGTACACCATGCTATTTATCACCATGGCAAATATACAACACTAACTGTAACACTGCCCAACCTAGTAAAAATATTTGGTCAGGTTTCTATTGCTGTTGTTTGATTAAGGCATGATGACAATTGCACTTGGGTTGCCTCTGCAGGGAAGACCTTCACAGAGCATGAAGCAGTAGTGAACAGCTTCTCATGAAAATAGCTTTCACTGTATGAGTATTATTGATGGAGAAGTGGGGGCCAAATCCACCCATTTAGCTGGGCTCATGCACAGAGTTGTGGGAGAACTAGATGTCAATTCTGGAAATCAGCCCTGACGAGTCAACAGAAATTCACTCCCATGCAATTAACTTCTCACAAATTAAATTCAAATGAATGGGGTCTGAATATCTTTGAGGAACCAGTTGTCTATCATTATGTGATTAAACAGGGACTTCCCCACTCAACTAGGTTTCTAAATTTTGGGTTCCCTTACTACACAATCACAACTAACATTCTCTGTAACTTGATCTACTCCATGCACCTGGAGCTCCTGTAGCATAGAAATGAATTTTTTGCAAACCCTCCACTTGTTTCCCATGTAACCCCAACAAGAAGAGGGAAGTGGGCTGCGTACACATGATCAGTGATGCCTTAAAGGAACTAGTATTACTGGGCATGTCAGAAAAGACTTAAACGCAAATCCTTAACCCTGGCAAGCTAAATCCTTTCTGATATAGATCCATCAGGCTCAGGGGTGTAGGGGCCTTAAAGGTCAGTTAGTCCAACTGCTGCCCAACACAGGTCAGCTAAACCTAATCATTCTTGCACGTATTCGTATCTAATGTTTCCATAAACTTCCAGTGATACCAGTTTCCTAACCTTCTTAGGAAATGCACTTGAGTACTTAATTACAGTTAGGAATTTTTTCCTATCATTTAACTGAAATAATCCAAATGCAATTTAATCCTGCGAATGGGCAGGGAGAACAGTTTATTCTGCTCCTCTTCATAGGCACTTTTTACAGGCTTGAATACTAACAGCATGTCTTCTCTTTCCTAGCTTAAATAGTGTAAATTCTTTCAGTCTTTCCTGGTAAGCCATATTTTAAACACCTCAGATCATTCTTAAATCTTGTCTGGGCTCTCTCCAAATGATTCCTACCTTTCAGCAAGACTTGCTGGAAGCAGAAGCCCTGAAGAGAAGCTTCCAAGTGGCTAGCAGAGAGTTCCCACTGTTAAATGGTGTGAAAGGCATTATTTTTCAAGCCCTGATCAGGCATGCTACATCAGCACCCGGCTGTCTGGAAACTGAGCGCCTGCCTCTAAACTGATAATAATGGAGCTGTCACACATTAATGAATAATAAATAGTTTTTTTTTTCTCTCTATGTGATTAAGCTTCATTATGGTTTTTTATTGATTTATCTCCTTGGCTTCGCTGTTAAATGTGAAGTTAAGTATTGCTGTCTAGGCATATTTATGTTTAAATTTTGTTAGCACTAATCAACATTATGAAGATAACAGACAAGACGCAATTATGTTAAGTCCCTTACATGTAAGGCAGTGGCCTCTGCACAGTGGAGAGAGATTTTTGCACACAGTAATATAGATGACACAATGCATCATTTTGATATTTTGCAGGTTACTGGATATTACAGCTGCGCTCAAACAAGTGACACCTCCAGCTTTCAAAATACAGATTCGTACTGGCCATCCTCAATGCTATGAAAGTAAGGGAATACACTACAGGAAGCACAGAAGGATCACAGTTTACTGCTGATGGATTAAAACCTCAATAGGGATAAAGAATATATCCCACTAAGAAATTTCAAAGGAAACTGGAGAAGAATTGGAGCCATTTTCATCAAATAAGGCAGCTTTTCTTTGTATTTCTTAATAAGAAGCAGCAGTATGTTTTAAAAATTTGTGATGTATAACCAAACAAACCCAAACCACAAACCATAGCTGACATCAACTGTTAGACAACACAAATCAGAAGCCATGTAAGTCACTGTAGTTGCATAAACAGCAATCACATGTTAGGATTGCCAGCTAATCATGTTAGGTCCTGACAGCACTGCCCTGATGCTTGCTAAGGGTGAGGCAATTGAGGCTGTACTCATCTGGCAAGAGGGTAAATATTGCAAGTGTTCATAATGGTGAAGGTTACACAGTTTGGCTAATGGGTTGTCACATCTACATTGACTTCAACAGACATACTAATGGAGAAAAGTATTCTCCACTCGAGCCGGGGCAGCTGAGTGTGACTGCAATTTACATCACCCTCCAACCTAAAATTGGTTTTTAACTGTGCAACTAATTCCACATGGACAACTTCTGAGTCTTTTGTTGGAATTGTTTTGACCCAAGAGCTTTCCCCAAAGCACTCACTATTTTTGATGCTTTCATTTTGCATTACAAGCAAGGACCACCTTACAAACCTGTTTTTGAGTTAATCCTGAACTTCCCTTTCTCATTTCCCGATCTGATGAGATAGGCAATCTCAGCATTAGTACCAATGTCTTGGCTTGTAGCAAAAACAGAAACGACTTCAGCGCCAGGCGAGGTGTCTTCAGGTACTGTAACAAGATAATCTCTTCTTTCAAACACAGGGGGGTTGTCATTAATGTCTAGCACTGTAATGGTAACGGTGGCAAATGAGGACAAGGTCAGCACAATGCTCTGATCTGAGGCCTTCACACTGATGTTATAGGAAGACTGAAGCTCTCTATCAAGTGGATGCTCCAAAATAATGATTCCTGATGACTGGTCAACTGAGAAGTAGCCATCTGCAGAGTCTGCCAGGGAATAGGTAACTTTTCTGTTCACACCTGAAAGAAAAGCATATGAAAATGATAAAGTGAAGAAAAGAAGAACCTTTTCCTACCCAGCAGAAACCCTAAGAAAATCTGCTATCGCACTCATCATTTCAGGTGGGGTCAACACAGGGAGGCAGGCATGCTTACAGGTACAGTGCTGCTGGAAGCCTGGGAGACCAGGACCTGCTCTTCCAAATCCCTGCTCTTCCAGACCCATTGCTCTTGTCAAATCCCTGCGGATAAGTTAAGTCCCTTCCCTCATCATGATTATTTTTTTTTTGGAAAATCACTTTGCAGAACTGTTGTGTAATGAAACTTGAAAGCAGAATCCAGATATGGTCCTTGCCCAGAAAAGCCTACAATCGAATTAGATGAGACAGGCAGAATGCTGAAATTGGAAAAGTCTCAGAGCACATCTTGAAGGAATAGAAATGTACATAAGGGAAAAATAAACCCATAAAAATACATCAGGTGGCACATAATGTACTTTCTACCACTGCTGCCTTGATTCTACTGTTGAACAGAAAAATATTATCGTAAGACAGTATCTGTTAGACAAAATCTGCATCAAAGAATTCCTGCCAGAATATGGACATCTCAGAAATGAAAGTCCCCTACTCCCTCAGTTTGAGAGCAAAAATTGAGTTTTATGAAAGACGCCCTGTGTTTTTCAAATCCTGTCCGGATTGCCCAATACATAACACCTAACCACACAGCTGCTGAATATGCAGCTCTACTCTAAGGTTGTCAGTAATAAGGCTTGTGGGGAAGGTACTGACTTGGTTGCTTGCTGACTACAGTAGGATAGCCGTTCCAAATCTAATTAAAAGTGAACACAGATACGAGCTAATTCAGGTCCCTGGATGCTACTTGATTTTGTGATTTGGTCCTAGATGCTTCCCTAAGAGATTATAACTAAAACACAAAAGTCCACTAAAATGAAGAGTCTCTGGTTTTAACATCTCTCATTTGAGCATTTGCTGCCCTTTTTGTCTGAGAACCAACTTTACAAGCCTGACATTAATCAGAAGAACAAGAGCTACCAACCCCTGCTAGGCATATTTTGTTAATTTAGAATTTGTGGCACTATTATTCTGCTTTCCAGCAGCAAAGCATTGTAGAAATATCTGATCAAAAGCAGCACAAATCACAGTTGTTTTCTGCTTGATGTAGCAGGAGTAGAGCATCCACACAAGGGGGAGCTGGGAGACTCTTTCTTCAATCACATGCACATAAAAGCTAGAACAACTACAAAGTTCCAGACAGTACTTGGAGAGCATTTGGAATTACTATTTGGCCCCTTCAGAGAATAACGTTTTTATGAGTGTATTTCATACACTCAAGTGTCTTTAAAATAAGGAAAATTTTAAATGGCAATATTGTAAAGAACCAGGCATTTTGCTTTCTTTTTATCACATCAGAACCTCTCTATTCACCATGGCATCTCAAATGTGAAAAATACAGAGGCCCTCCTTCAGTAAGAACAGTTTAAGCACCTGAGGAGGTGACTCCTGTCCTACAGACAAGGAACTGAGCTCAGCCAGTGAACTAGTCAGAGACCCTTTCATGTGTTGAAACACCTAGGCTCTGAATACAGGCTGGTGGAAACCACACTCACTTCTTCATTTAATCTCTCTACAAGCTTTCAAATGCTCTGTCAACTAAACTGACAGAAGTGACAAAGGAGTAAAACCTTGGTAAGTGGAAGGTTTTGAGGAACTAAATGGCTGGAGGTGTGTCTGTATTTCCAGCAGGGGAACATCTACTGCTAGAAATCCTCCTGAAACTTCCATTTATGAAAAGTGACAGACCTGACGAGAACAATTAATGAGCTAGTAATTAGAACTGATCTCTAGCGATGCTGGAAAATGGGATTTTGCCTGATTCAAAGCATGCAGTTGATCACCCAACCTACATGAGTTTTAACTATAAAGCTACTTAGTATTCTGTACTGGGCTCTCTTGATGTTTGCCAGCCTCTACACAGGATTAAATACTTTTCTGAGACAGGGACTTTAACACACACCTCCTTCACGTATGTGTCTGTGACTGCAGAAGAGCCTTCAGGCTCTCTGGGTTCTAGTCTGCCACAAACACCCTATTTGATACTCACTACGGCTTACCTGGGCACAAGACCAAATATTTAGATACCACAACCTTTAAAGACATAAACTGCTAGAAGGGAGATGGCCTACTCATGATTTGTATCCTGATACACCCCAGAACTTCAACAAGAGTACCTTGCCATGGATAGTGGGCAAAGTTTGGTGCATGTTGCACCACATAGGATGCAATAACTCTGGTGACTGTAACCTGATTGATCTACAATCTGACCACTCTACTTGTATTCTACTTCCTAAAGCAATGTCCATTAATTAACAAAATATTAATTTTTTTATAAGTGATTGCTAATGAACATACAGGGGGGACAGTTTAGAAAGAGATTGTGGTATTTTAGTTTCTATCATCTCTAATATAAGGCAGAAAAGGATTTACTTCTTGAAGGGAAGTGCTTTCATTTTTCCTTCAAGGAAAACAAGAGAAGAATACAGAAGTTCCAGGGATGTGGGCTATCTTGTACTAGTCTGTACAAGTCTGACTCAAAATGAGTCTTGTTTTTCCCATTGTTACAGGTGAAAATGCCATTACAGGTGAAAATGCCATTTTATGCAAATACAGAGAAGATGAGGGCGGAGGACCTGAGCTGAGACACTCGCAGATAACAGCCCTCGGTGGCTTTCAGCCTGAATGCAGCAGCAGAAGAGAAGGAGAAATACAGAAGCAGATCTCAGTTGCCTGCTGAACTTCTACCACAGTGTTCTGCAGGGTTGGAGTTTAACGCCTGCTTCCTAGGAGGAAAATTAAACCACTGAAAAGGTGTGGCAAAACCAGCACTTTGAATCATAGAACCACAGGATCGTAGAATAGTTAGGGCTGGAAAGGACCTTAAGATCATCCAGTTCCAACCCCCCTGACATAAGCAGGGACACCTCACACTAAACCATGTCATACAAGGCTTCATCCAACCTGGCCTTGAACACTGCCAGGGATGGAGCACTCACAACCTCCCTGGCCAACCCATTCTAGTGCCTCACCACCTGAACAGGAAAGAATTTCTTCCTTGTATCCAATCTAAACCTCCCCTGTTTAAGTTTAAACCCGTTACCCCTTGTCCTGTCACTACAGTCCCTAATGAAGAGTCCCTCCTCAGCATCCCTGAAGGCCCCCTTCAGATACTGGAAGGCTGCTAGGAGGTCTCCATGCAGCCTTCTCTTCTCCAGGCTGAACAGCCCCAACTTTCTCAGCCTGTCTTCATATGGGAGATGCTCCAGTCCCCTGATCATCCTCGTGGCCTTCCTCTGGTTGTTCCAACAGTTCCGTGTCCTTTTATATTGAGGACCCCAGAAGAAGAAGGTGTTGTTATATCAATAGCTATTTCCACTCAGATTCCTGACCTGAGGCTGGAAACAAAATGGTCATGGGGCAAAGTTGAAGTAGGAAGTTATTTCTAGAGAAATCTGAAATGCTTTGGTCTAGGGGCTACCATATGATGAAGGAGAAGCGTCCACCAGTGTGTGCCAATGGCATCCCTGGAGGCAATGGTAGATTCTGCTGTGATTAAAAAGGAGAAGATTTCTGTTGAAAGGAAACAACTGCTTCAACACCATGGTTCTTGCCCTGGCAAAGAGAGCAGTCCTCCCACATCGCTTGCCCACAGCTGTTTGGGGATTAATGTTTGCAAACTGCGTTGCATCTATTCACTTATCCACTTAAACTCCTCAGATTTCTAAGGTGCCAATCACAAACATAAGCTATTTGAAAATGGAAAGCTTTGCAGGAATTACTATTACTATAAGAGGATTGCAGTACATTTTTTAAATAAAGGAATAAGCAAGCACATTTTCTATTTGGACTTGTATTAGCATATGATAAAATATTGCCCTTTGCCAAATCTCTGGTGTGTAGAGCTTGTACAACACACAGCCGTGTAGTACCTCAAATGCCATCCTCCAAAAGGGGTTTTTCTTGTTTTCTTCTGTAATAAAACAAAGGGGCATGCACTGAATGTCACACACTGACATATTCTATGCCATTGCTTCTTTAAATAGCACTAGGGAAATGAAATAACTTCTCTTTATAATTCTGGAATATGAAATTTCTCCTTGTCTAACTCACAGAATCATTTAGATTGGAAAAGAGCTTTAAGATTATCGAGTCCAACCATCAACCTAGCACTGCCAAGTCCACCACTAAACCACGTCCCTAAGTGCCACCTATGCATGTCTTTTAAATACCCCCTGGGATGGTGACTCCACCACTTTCATGAGCAGCCTCTTCCCATGCTTGACAACCCTTAGAGTGAAGAAAGGTTAACTAATATTCAATCCAAACTTCCCCTGGTGTAGCCTGAGGCCATTTCCTCTTGTCTTATCACTTGTTATATGGGAGAAGAGACCAACACCCACCTCTCTCCATCCTCCTTTCAGGTAGTTGCAGAGAGTGATAAGGTCCCCCCTCCTTTTCTTCAGGCTGAACAACCCCAGTTCCCTCAGCCATTCCTCATCACACTTGTGCTCCAGACCCTTCACCACCTTTGTCGCCCTTCTCTGGACCTGCTCCAGCACCTCAGTGTCCTTCTTGAAGGGCCCATTTCATTTGAAATGAAGTTGATTGAAAACTGGAGGTATAACAGTTTGATCCAAACTGACACCAGTTAAAAGGCTGTGGTCACTAAATGCTCGCTGCATCACACACAAACTGCAATTCACACATATCAAAGACCATACATAGTGTGTCTCTCCTTTCTCTTTTTATCTGCCTTCCTTAAGTAATGATTTGCTAGATGGTAGATTTAGATTGGATATTAGGAAGAAATTCTTCCCTGTGAGAGTGGTGAGGTGCTGGGGCAGGTTCCCCAGAGAAGCTGTGGCTGCCCCATCCATGGAAGTATTCAAGGCAAGGTTGGATGAAGCTTGGAGCAACCTTGTCTGGTGGAAGATGTCCCTGCCTGTGGCATGGGGTTGGAACTGGATGAGCTTTAATATCCCTTACAACCCAAACCAATCTGTAATTCTATGATTTAATGTGTTTCCCCAAATATAGGTAGCCCACTCATCTGTGTTTATCTCTGGAAAATAATGCTTAACTTTGTCATCTGCTCATTTTCATTTTGAAAGAAAAATAATGGCAAGCATTAAAAATAAACAACCAAGAAATAAACTAGAAAGCTGTCCAGAGAGAGTTGTAAAAAAAGGTATTAATCAATTTAGCAGTGATTTGCAAGCCTGGTATCTGATTACTGTGCTTCCTCTTGCCTCTGTCTTTCATGGTAAGACTCCTGACACTAGCATGTACCTATGGTACTTCCTGATTACCCAAACGTTAACCACACCAATTACTGGGAGTTAAAAGGCTTCATTAACAGGCTTTATTGACAACTTCATTAACAGGAAACAAGATGAAAGACGAATACGAAACCAAATTTTATAATACTCCATCATCTTGAAATGAAACAAAAAAATCTTGCCAGAAGTACCTTGCTGAACTGTAGAAGAATATATAGCCCAATAGGGAAAGATATTTCACATGATTTTTACAGCTTAAGCAGAATAGCTGGCCAAGTTCAATCCATCCAACATCAATACATAATCCTTTTCTGCTGGGACACTACAGCATTAACCCCAAAGGCTGTTACACCACTGCTCCAGCAGAGTCATGGTACCATGGGATCAAAGCAGGGACACAGAGGACAGAGATGAAGATAACCAACCCTTTATTGAATGGAAATGCTAGACAGAAATGGCAGGTGTAAGCTTTTAGTGGTGTGATCACTTCCATGAATGTCTAAACTCCTGCTTTCTATTTCAGTTGGGTCAGGTGTTGTCTTTTTTGGTGGGAATTTGAGATCTGAACAGTTGGCTCACTCTCTGCTCTTCTAGCAGAGATTTATATAGCACAGGGTACTGGCTTACATGACTGGACTTGAATACTTGTTTCCATCTGTGCCCGTGAGTGATTCACTTCCTTGTGCTGATCAGGCATAAGCTTGATTATTTTTCTGCAATGAGAAAGGCCACTTTGGGTACACCTGATCTAGGTTTACACATTGCACCTGAAAACATTGGTAATGTAGCCTTAATCAATGGAATGAACACGTGTATACCTATATATATATAGATATACATAAAATGCATGTATGCATATAAATACACACACACACATATATATGCATGTTTCAGTGATCCAGTTTAAATACAGGGCTTATTCAGCCAACATAATCCAAGAGGTACAATTCTCCTTGTCTAGTCCTTTGCCTCCATACTGTTAACAATGTCTTGGAAATCTCAGAAAATAAAGAAATTAATCGAAATGTCAGAGTATAATGACAGCAGGAATCATGAGAGGTCATCTAGCTTATCCCTGCACAAAGAAAGGATGGATGCATTTTATCCCCAAACAGGTCTATTCTTTGATTGTGAACTTGTATAACCTTGTTGGATAACACACTCCAGTGCCTCACTTTTCTTACAACTAGAAATCTTGTTCTAACTTTTTGTTGAGATTGAATACAAATAATAAAAGCCAAGGAGAGAAAAAGAACATAGGTTGACTTCCTTCCTCAGAGCTACTCGTCTGACATCTGAAGACTTATACCTTATCATCTCAGTTCTCTTTTCCTGGCACCCCCTCTCAAGTGTTTTAGTATTTCCTGGTAGCGCACATTTTACAGATCTGTGATCTTTCTTTAACTCTCCATGTAGCTCACATCTTCCTGGAAGTGCTGTACCCAGAACTTGACACGGCCTTTCAGCTCAGGTTTTGCCAACACCAAGTAAACAGAAAGAACTACTTCTGTTTTCCAGCATCACTCCTGTTTACTCATCTCATTCAAATATTTGACTTTTCACACTGCTATGAAAGTGTAAACATGCATTCAGGCTGTGGTTCACCATAATACAGCTGCTTCTCTGCAGTTCTCCTCCCCAGCCAGTTGTTACCCAAACAACACTGATGCTCTTGGTTATTCTTGGCTAAACACAGGATTTCACATTTATCTTGATGACTTGGATTTATTTTTCCATACCAGTTTTCTTACTTTTCTATTGTGAAGTCACACAACTTTGACTTTGACACTATCCAGGGTACTTGCAGCCACATTCAGCTTTCTGACATGTAGCTATACAGATCTTATGCATACCAAACCATCCAGGAATGAAAATAAGAGGAATGCTGCACCCATCTCCTTTCTTAACTTCTCTCTCTAGTGTAACAGTCATTACAGACTCACCTGACAACAGATTCATGCAGACCATCTTTCCCTAGCTTGTTTATAAAAATAACATGTGTACAATATCAAAAACCTCACTAAACCTAAGCCATACCACCAGTATTTCTTTCTGTATGTCCTCTTTGCATGTTGCAGAAGGAAATGAGATTGGGTTGATGACTTTTGCTTGCTGAACTTGCTGAACACAGACTCTTAGTCATCTTGATACACATATTATTTCAATGCAAGTTGAGTGGCTAAGTTCCCCTGACTACCTATATGAAGCTTTAAAAATCTGACCATTTGACGTATCCTACAAGAGGGTCATATAGACTAACAGGATTAGGTCTCCTGAGTGCCTAGGCATGGGAAGCAAAATAAGCAAGATGAAGTAGGGCTTGTTTAGGCAGAAACCTAAGCTTTCTATCACAATCCCCAAACACCTTGTTTGTTTACTTCCTAACACCAGGTAAGTCTAAGACCTCACAGAGCCTATTAAACTTTATTTGGCAATTTTTCAGGGGCCCAATGTGCTGTTTCTCTGCATTCCTAGGAGTGCTTCTGCCTTTATTGAGAAGGCAAAAGCTAGGTTTTCTCCTGAACAGCTCACTGGGTGAACCTGTACCTCAGGAGTTATCAGGACTAATCAGCCCACTGGGGGAAGTGGGGCATTGCCCTCTCACTCTCTGCATGGAACAGAAGTCTAATGGTAAGGATGCGTTTCCAGGGAGGAAAAGTACAAGGGTACATTGCCATAGACTATTACTTTTAATTGAATAAGTCCTGGGGGACTTATCCACCAGGCTACGGAGCAACACAACAATGCTCACTCCTGTCTTCTGTAAAAAATAAGGAATTAATAATTCAGGTCTTTCATAGTTTAGTGTGAGGTGTCCCTGCTTATGGCATGGGGGGTTGGAACTAGATGATCTTAAGGTCCTTTCCAATTATAATTATTCTATGATTCTATATCCTGCATTAGCAATCTAACCCCTGGACTATTTTAAAAGTCACTCAGGCAAAGACATGTGTAAAGATATAGGAAGCTCCATATATGTTTTAAAGAGAATGAGCCATCCTATGCAAAGTATCTTGCAAATATTTATTTTAGAGGAACTCAGACAATATCCAGAAATAACCTAGCCAAAGTTATTTGCCTATTAGCTGTTGGGTTTTAGTAAATCTTCTGTGCTATCATCTTTGTTACTCTTTTTATTCACGTTTCAATCCTTGCTTTCTTCTTTTTCAGATCCTGAATGCCTCAGAAGTTTCTAAATCCATTTTAAGGGACCTGACCAGCATAAATAAACATGGTAAGTAGAGGTTTGCTGTATATTGGTCTTGCCAGCAAATGCCAGAATCAATATCTACTTCGCCATTTCTATTATTCTGTTACTTGCCATTATACATAATTCAGAGAACTGCTCCTTAATCAAGTTGTGACTGTCTTGCTTTCCTCTCTGACACTTCTGCAATCTCACTTGGCCCACCACTGAAGGCTGTACTCATTACTTCCATGAAAGCAGTGACCCACTGAACAACCTAATGGAGTGCTTTTCTTCTGAACTGTGCTTACCAGCACTTAGATGCCACGTTCTACAAACAGTGATAAACCCTGGAGAATGACGCATGTTCCTCAGCCATTATTTTTGATAGATATTTAATTTTTATAGTTTTAATGGTTTCTTCATTTTTCTTACTGACACAAGGAGAGGACAAGAAGAAGATATGCTTGCCTCACCACCCTCCTGGAGGTAGGTACAATCCAGACTGAATTGACTTAAACTTGAAGAAGTTATACCACCAACCTTTCCTAGAAAAGACATCTCTTATTTCCTGAGCACCTGCACATGAAAAGGGTTTGATTTTAGGAATTTTTTGACAAACCAAGTCTTTATTGAAAGATCAAAATCACTGAGGTCAAACCTCACAGGGCAAGTATCAGTTCTATCATAGATGTCGTTGAAATCCAAGATAAAAATTTCCATCAGAAGATGAACGAAATCCTTCCCCACATTAGCCAGGTTCCTCAGATGCTCACCAGGCCAATGATATGCCACAGTTTGCTGCCTTGTTCTCTGGAGGAGTTAGGGAGCCGATATCTGCTACTGAGAAGGATAAACAGCTCCTCCAGAATGCCCGAGTCCTTTTCACTGCGTCTCTACCACTCTGTCCTAAGATGTAATTAGCTCCCCACACCAAGAACCAGACTGATTAGAGGCCTGACTGATTTAAACTCTCCACATTAAACACAAATGCACTAATCAGGTGATTACAGAATCCTTCTCATAAATCTTGGTCCAAATAATATTTAACTCTATGCAACTCTTTAATAAACACAACCAAATTTCAACCACAACTGACCTGTAGAAGCTGGCTGTATAAAGCTGTAGGAGGGACTCAAGTCTTATCCTGTTTCCCTGACTTAAGCTTTCAACACCCATTGTTTTCCCTCACACCAGCTATGTACCAAAGCTTCAGACACAGAGAGCAAAGAATAGAAAACCAGGGTCACCATTCAAATACCTCCACCCCCCAAACTAGTTAAATAGGGTTTTTTTGAACTGGCAAATAAACCTTTCACACTGTTCTCACTGTGCTGTGAGCCTACAGCAGAAGCTGGGAAGCTGCAATTCTGGGCATCCTTGCACAAAAGTGACAAAACGCTTTGACAAAAGTAACACACTGCTTATTTTCTAGGTTGCATTATCAATGCTATTAAATCTGCTATTAGATATGGTGACTATTTCCCCAAAATAAATCTTGTCTGACAGTGATTCTTCTCTGAATTATGTCCAGCTTGGGAAGAACCAAGAATCAGAGGGGGCTGGTTTGATAATGTGGGTTTTCTGCCTGTCTGCACTGCTCTGCCAGTCACCAGCTCATGGTGAGGATGTTATGCTTTTGTCTGTATCCATAGTGTAGGTCTCTGGTTATTCAGAGGGCCCGTGGGGTACCCACACTGCACAGCACTCAGGGAATATATCCAAAAGCCATCTGGACACAGTCCTAGACAACCTGCTGTAGGTGGCCCTGCTTAAACAGAGTTGTTGGACAAGATGACCTTCCAGGGATCCTCTCCAGTCTTAACCATTCTGTGACTGTGTGAACCTTGCAGCATCACACCTCTGTATCCACAAGCCTAGGAGACACGTTTCTAGTGAGGCCATCCAAACTGCATCATTTCTGCTTTGTCACCATCCACAGCACTGTGGTCCTCACTTTCAGCCCACAGTGAGGGCCCTTCTTGATTCATTTGCTATTTGTACAGTCTGCAGAAATGGGGCAGGGGAACACATCATTCCTGTTGGGAAGTGGACCATGAACTGTAACAGATACAAGGCATGGACAAAACTATGTCAAAGAACAGGGCAGCTGGCAAAGGAGGATGTCCTGGCTGTGCAAGGGAGTGGGTGCAGGCCTTTGCTGTTTGGGATGTGCTGCTATTCAAGGAAGACTCAGATCAGTCTCTGAGAAACTCCTAGATCTGGCTTGCCAGACATACCCTGTGCACCAGCTGGCTCCTTGCAGGCTGCACATCACCACACCTCCTCTGCAACGTACTTCTATGGATGCAGGGCTGAAGAAGTGGAGAGTGAATGAGGGATAGCTGGGGACAGAGGAGGGAGGTCTGTGCACAACAGGAAACTCTTTGCAACCAAATAATGTCCACTCCTACCAGTATGTGTCTTTTTATGTATCTGTGTTTTTCTGCACATTGACTGCATGTAATACAAGGTGCTGGTTCCAAGACAACCTAGTCATCTATATTGGTTGGTTGTGCAGAAAATGGGGGAATGACCTGCACGTGTAGTTACCAGTCATGGCTTTAACTATAGGATAATGCAGAGGCTGGAAGGCAGCCTCTCAGTGGCAGGCAAGAGAGAGCTGGCTGACAAGGTTGTCCCTTCTTTGAGCAAAATTAGAACTCTATGTTCATCATAGACCTAGAAAAAATCAATAGGTCAGTGAAGTCACTAAACTGACAGCAAATGTGGATAGTGTAGAACTGCCAGTGCTCCAGTGGTGATGAAGAGGACTGCAGAAGGACAGGTGACGCACTGTTCATATTTAGTGCAATGAATGCTCCTGCCTTTTGTAGACACACCATCAATCATCATGGAATCAGGCCTGAGTATGGAGGTCATTCGCAAGGCAAAGCTGGAAGTAAGTCAGCACTTGGACTATGTTGTCATTCATTCTTGTATTCTGTGAGCTAGGACATAACACTGTGCAAACAGAAAGCACGAGCAGCACTGGAAATGAATATGCACCTGCAGCTCAGCTCTGGCTGCAGGTTTATTTTGAAGTTCATCAACTTTTTAATGTCGTGCTAGCCACAATGCCCTGTGTAGGTGTTCTCAGTGCTGCTGCTCTAGCACAGCCCTAATTCTTTCGAAAGGGGCTGACGTTGCAGTTGTCTGATGGGTTTGCTCAGATAATTACAACTCAGCATTCACTCAAACTCTTCTCATGCCTTAATTTGAAAAGGATGGAGTAATTTGGCACTTTGATTTGAAGACAGTGGGGGGTGGAAAATCCTGTGAACTTCTCTAAAGAAATGTAAACCCAGCAATTTCCTTGTATTTCTTAGTTTGTGCATTACCAATCATGGTGATGAGCTAGCAGGAAATGCTATCTTGTGGAAATATTAAGAATTCAAATGGAAGCAGGGTGGGAGAAAGAACAGGTTGTCCAGAGGAGCGGTGGCTGCCCCATCCCTGGCAGTGCTCAAGGCCAGGCTGGACAGGACTTGGAGCAACCTGCTGTAATGGAAGTTGTCCCTGCCTATGGCAGAGGCTTGGAACTGGATGAGCTTTAAGGTTCATTCCAGCCCAAACCATTCTATGATTCTGTTTGTTTTATATTTAAGTTACTAATATATATCTTAACACAGGGACGTATTCTCTGTCCTTCATGTGATCACTTAACATGAGATATCTAACTACATGGAGAGATTATGTAAAACGATCTTGTGTGCTACTACACTTAAAGACATTTCCTTCTGTTGAATCCTGTGAAGAATGATCATAACTGCCCTTCAGTGTCTCCATCTGGCACAGCTAGTTTCAAAGCATGTATGCAAATCACAAAGATATAAAACACCAATTTATGTTCCAGTCCTGAAATTTCCCAGGATGTTATGAGTTCAGAGATATCAAAAGCACAAGGCAGATAGAACACTATTTTCCTGTTAACTAGAAATGGTCTTAATTATCCAACAGCATCTGACCACAAAATTTTCAGTTTTATGTTTAAACTGTGTTTAGTTGCAGACAACAAACTGACTTTTCTAAAGTTTTATCTCAATGTCTTCTATACATATTCTTATCCTTACAGTACATGGCTCTTTAAAGTCCAAAGCAGAAGAATGGGAAGATTCTGAGACTGATTGCATTCTCATGAATGTTAAAAATTGATTTGTATGATGATTACTAGCTCCACTGATGTCTTCAGGATAATGCTCCATAAAACCTTACAGGAATATCATAGCCCATTGGGAATATCAGTAATACATTTTTCTCTCTGATCGGAACATTACACTACCTGAACTCATTCAATATGCAGCAATAGGAAATCATGACATTTAGCATGGACTAACAAACATAACAACAATAAATACAAAATCCTATTTTAGAGGCCAGAGTCACTTTCATATGATACAATGTCTTGTTTGATTTTCAGTCTAATCATCAGGGAAGTACAGAGCTCCTTCCCATTCATCACACGCATCACAGAATCACAGAATCCTAAGGGTTGGAAGGGACCTCGAAAGATCATCTAGTCCAACCCCCCTGTGAGAGCAGGGTAACCTAAATTACATCACACATCCCTTCAACTTATTTAGTTTCAGAAGGAAGATGTAGCCATTAGCTCACGTTATTTCCATCCTTTTTTATTATTATTTTTTTCAGTGTTAACCATATCATTATGTACAGTTGGTAGCAAGAACTTTTACTGACAACTTTTTATTCTAATTCTTTCTATCTCCCCTCTCACCTTGAATGTCATCTCACCTATGAGGAAAATGATAATTAAGGCAACAGTGAAGAACAACACCACTGGGTCTTCCTACTGATCAGTAGTTTACTACCACTAATTGGCTTTTCACTGCAGGACAGTATCATCATTTTAAATCTGATTTTTCGACCAAGACGCTTAATCCAGCTTTTCATAGGTACATTGATGAATGTTTGCTGCTCCTTTACCGATTCCTGCATATTTACATTATCAGCCTTAGTAACAACTGAGACATCCAGCACGCATTAAATTTTTTTTTTTTTTTTAAAAAAAGATTTTAACATGAAATATTTTTTCATTCAGTGAAGTTATTTTATGTGAAGTTATTCAGGCTGCATCTTTTACAAAACACTTCCAAAACCACAGGAAGAAAAAGTAAACTAAGGGATTTGTTTATTACTACTGAAGTGAATGTGCTAAAAAAACCCATCTGAAATTCAGTAGATTTTACCACTGTGTTACGCAAAAAACCTCCCCCTTCAAATATTTATAATTGTGCCCAGATTTCAAGGTTAAGGTCCTCATATAATAAACTATCACATTTTAAAAGAATGCAGTTAAATAACCAGAACATTTATAATGTACATTCACAGCATACAACAACAGTTTTAAGCTAAGTTAACCAGCTGGAACAAATGGGAGTGATAGCAGTATAAGACTCTAGAAAAGCTGTGATTAATCAGATATAGGTACCTATGGCAACTACATTATTTGCACAAACAGACGCATGGGTATTCAAAATCATGGCTCAAGAAAAGAGACGAGACCACCAGAGGAAAAATGATGGAATTCACCCCCAAAACTACCATTTATCCCCAATCATAGGGATAGACAATAAAAGACTACATGCTTGTGTGGCAGCTATGATGCTTTTCTGTTTGTAATACCATTATGTCAAGCTCAGCCATGAGCATTCAGAATTAAAGGAATACAACAGAGAAAAATGGGAAAGATGCAGTAGTAAAAGGAGGAAAGGCAGCAATAAAAAATATGATCTGTATTGCAATTCCATTAACCACAGAATTTTCCTGAGCATAAGTTATTTTTCACAGCATTACTCACCAACATCAGGATCCGTGGCTTGGACTCTTGTTAACAAAGCTTTAGTGGCTGTATTCTCATAGACACACGCGGTGTAGTGATCAGATGAAAACACTGGTGGGTTATCATTAACATCTTCCAAAATAAGATGGATTTCTGATTGGCAAAACCTGCCACCGCCATCTGTGGCTCGGGCAACCAAGTTGTAAGCAGGGATTTTCTCTCGGTCGAGAGGGGCCAAGGATTTCAGCTCACCTAAAATTAATTAAAAGCAGCAGCATCATTACGACTGTAGCAGCATTGCTAATTCTAGATAATGTATCTCAAAAAAATGTATTTCACAAGAGTAAAAAAGAGAAAAAAAAATCAACCTTGCTAATTCCAACAAATGGATTAAAATCTCACAGCGGTGTCACTTCTCACTCTCTCTACCCAAGTGAGCTGCCAATATGAGCACATGGATGACAATGATGGCTTTTGAAAGCCTGCACCTTCACCTGTATGAACACCACCGTGTTTTTCCAGGACTGTCTTTTGATTACTCTAGAGACCTAGGCACAGAAATATCCTGCATCTGGTGACAGCAGCCATAATGAACTCTGAAGTTTTCTACTGCTACTGTTCAAAAATAACATCAACACCCCTCCTCTTCTCCCCACAAAGCAATATCCAAGCGGCTCTGGATTCCTATACGTACCTCTAGCATCTCATTTGAACAAACTTCTTATTCTCATACAGTGACAGGTATTGCAAAAAACATGAATAGCAACAAAAAGCCATCTTATTCAGACTGTGAGAGCTTTACCTCTGATCCACTCTCCACTGTACAGAAAACTGCCAGACTTTGTCATATCAGCAAACAGCCAGTACTAGTCAGAAGATAAGTTTTGGATTAATTTTGTAAAAGGTGTAATTTGCAGTTAAATAAAAAATTTGTTCTTGAAGAAGGCAATACTTCCCCTTCCACACACTGCATAGATCTCCAAACACCTCTTCTCTAATTGGTAACACTACAGAAATAGCAGGTTCTGCCTCCTGCTAGTCAGGCGGAGGAGGCATTGCACAGAGAAGGACTTCGTCTATCATTATGGAAAACAAATTCCTAAGAATAACAGGGGTGGGATTTTTATTCAGAGGAAAATAATTTTATTTAGCTTTGCTTCATAACAACCATAAAATCTAGATCTTAGTTGAGATCAGTATATTTTTCCAGACCAACTGCCAAATGTGCAAGAACTGTGCCCACAAATTCATTACAGACATTCCTTCTCCCCCAAAATATGTGTATAAAATGAATGTCTTTTTTTTTTTACAGGGTCTAAATACCAATATATATAGACTGAAGTGGAAGAAGTGAAGTCTAAAGTTGGAGGACCATGTCAGCATCTTCCCCTCTTTTGTACCATAAAGATTCTAGACCATGCACATGGAGGACAAAGACACGATTCAAGAAAGCCAGCATGGCTTCACCAAGGGCAAATCTTGCCTGAGCAACTTAGTGGCCTTCTATGATGGAGTGACTATGTCAGTGAACACGGGAAAAGCTACAAATGTCATCTACATAGACTCCCAAAACATCCTTCTCTCTAAATTGCAGAGCTACAGATTTGATGTGTGGACTGGTCAGTGGATGAGGAATTAAACGTGTAGTCACAGAGTAGTGGTCAATAGTTCCATGTCCACATGGAGATCAGTGGTAAGTGGTGTCCCTCAGGGACATATCTGGATGAGTACTTTTTAATATCTTCATCAGTGACACGGACAGTGCGATTGAGTGCACCCTCAGCAAATTTGGAGACACCAAGCTGAATGGCACAGGTGACATGCCTGAGGGACAGAATGCCATGTCCTTCAAAAAAAGGACATGGACAAGCTTGAGAAGTGGGTCCATGTGAACCTCATGAACTTCAACAAGGACAAGTGCAAGGTCCTGCACCTGGGTTGGGGAAAACTCTAGTACCAATAAAGGCTGCGGGATAAGCAGCCCTAAAAATAAAGACTTGGTAGTACTGGTGAATGAAAAGCTGGACATGAGCTGGCAATGGGTAACACAACTCTAGTTAAGGGAACTACCAACCACTGATTTTGAGGGATTAACAGGACTATTCAAAAACGTTCAGTTGTGTTCTTACCATTTTCTGGATCCAATAAAAATTTATTGTTCCCAGAACCATAGAGAGAATAGCGAATTTCACCGTTGGACCCAATGTCAGCATCTTTAGCACTGATTTTAAGAATGACTTTGTTTGATGGAATGTCTTCAGGAAACAGTGCTGTGTATGCAACCTAGAGACAGAAACAAATGTAAGCCATACTGTAACAGTATTTTATAGTCTTTGCAAAACCTTTATTTAAACTCTCCGTAGTACATATTTCTACACAGGAAACAATTTTTCTTTACGTAACCCTTTCCTAGAAATTCAAATTACTGTTAAGCTCTGAACTGTCCCAGCCAATGCCAAATTATGACTGCTGAAAGGGCTCGTCTTAGGTGTTAAATGCAGTCTCGTTTTCTGTCTTCCATTTGTTTTATCAATATCCATGAAATAGAAACTTCAGTGAGTGTGCTACCAAAGGGAACTGTTTTTATCACCTCACCCAGTAATGTCTGAGGGAGATAGTCAGTGATTCCCCAGAGTGGTGCTTGAAGTGACAGTTGTCTATCAGTGATACTGTAGTGATGGGAATTATATGAGGATATATACACACACATATATATAACGGATGCTGTGAGCAGTACTGTTAGGGATTTCATCATGACTTTATTTCACACAGACCTTTCTATTGAAGTAATAACAATTCCTTTCATAGAATAAGCTGTGGTCAGGCCACAGTGCATGTGCACTGAGAACATGAGAGCAAACTATATTCCGGCTTTTCCACTGGGTCTCTGGCATCTGCCAGGTTTAGGAAGGCTGGACTTAAACTAGATTGCAGACACTTCCACACTGATTATGAAGGGAAAGCACATCTCTTCTGCAGGGGAAGAGTGGCTACCCAGTGCCACTTCTCAATGCTTCATTTTTTCCTAAAGCCAGCTAAGGCCACTGCAGACAAGACTCTTTTGCTAGATTTATTAGACCATTATATTTCAGCCTTGGCTTTACAGGACTGCTTTATCTTGCATCTCACTCTGGATTCTTCAACTAAGACCTTAAGGAATGAAAATGGGCACCACCTGTGAATACCTGTAAACAGCAGGGACACCCACAGGGAAACTATCACTTTCAATGCAGTAGCTGGCTGCCATGGGTATTGCCAACTCACCTGTTCACAAACTGGACTGTTATCATTAACGTCAGTGACGGTCACTTCCACAGCAGCTTGGGTTACAAAGAGGCCATCTGTGGCGGTGATGTTCAGGTAATAAATATCTTGCTCTTCCCGATCTAGGGGCCTCTTAACGTAAACCTTCCACTCATTCTGAACAAGTCCCAGAGCAAACTTCCCTTTGGGATTGCCTCCTGCAACAAGATGAGCAGCATGGAATGGGTTGGGTGTCCCATCAGAGCTCCCACCTACTTTAAACATCACAGAGGACCTGAAGCAAGCAGCTATGATTTGTTTTACAGTGATTGGTGGTTTCAAACTCGCAGGCTCAGGAAATCTGTAATAAGATTACGCTCCCTGTGTTTATTGCCCCCTGAACGCCTCATATGGAAGTGAACCAATAACTTTCAGTGGAAAGAAAATCCATTTAGCAGAGCTGAAGATGATCTCTTGTTTAGTTCCCCGTAAGGGCAATCAAATTCAAACTGTGAATAATCAATAGTCCTCTCAGGCTGGTACAATTGTCTTTCCACTTAGTCTCGGGAGAGGATGTAATACACCGTAGCTCTTGTTACCAAGACAATTTCATTAGCTGTTGATTATGCAATCAAGGACTGGAAGTGGGTTCTATTAAGGAATCCTCTAATGAAAGCTTTATCATACAGCTGTGTTGTTCTGCTCATTAAAATTCTAGTTTTAAAAAAAGTTTACACGACACAGGAAGACACATTAGTATTAAATAGTTCTAACAAGAGGTCATTTGAGGAGCAGCTGGAAGATAAGCAGCAGAATTAGATCAAATGTATCTGGGAGTGAAAGCTGGTGAAAGGAGTGCAAGAGATGAAGCAGGACAGCTTTATATTGTGCTGTAACACTGACACTGAACTTGGCAACACTGCTTTTCCATATTATTAAATTGCCTGGTGAAAAAAGCAGGTTGGAACAGGGTAAGTTTTGGTCCACATAATCCAAAGGGAAGAAGGAAGCAAGGACATGTTACATGCAGAAGGGTACAATAATCAAGGCGGACATAGTTGATGTTTCTAATAATTCACTCTTTCATCTGAAATGCTACAGTCCCCTGCCTGATTCATGAAGAAATCGCCTTCAATCATCTTTCCCTGAACCCAGTCTCAACCCCCTGTCAGAGCAGACGGTAAAATCTTTTAAACCAACATTTAATGTGGCTTAACCCCAGTAGGCAGCTAAGCCCCTTAATTTCCCTTTCAGAGAGAAGGGGGAGGGAACTGGAAAGGAAAAATTGTGGAAAGTTGTTGGTTGAGATAAAGTTGGTTTGATGGGCAAAGCAAAAGCCATGTGTGTGGGCAAAGCAAAACAAGAAAGAGCTCCATCACCCACAACAGTTACT
This sequence comes from Agapornis roseicollis, assembly GCA_002631895.1. Lineage (NCBI taxonomy): Eukaryota > Metazoa > Chordata > Aves > Psittaciformes > Psittacidae > Agapornis > Agapornis roseicollis. The sequence goes on from NDXB01018450.1 coordinate 81,195, forward strand.
TGGGAAAACAAAACGCCCTCACTCTGAACGTCCCTCCCTTCCTTCTTCCCCTGCTTTTATTGCTGCCCATGATGTCATACAATATATGATATCCCTTTCGTTAGTTGCAGTCAGTTGTCCTGGCTGTTTCCACTCCCAACTCCTTGGGCACCCTCAACCTACTCACTGGTGGGGAGGGTGAGGAACAGGAAAGGCCTTCACTTTACTTTGTGTAAGCACTGCCCAGTAATAGCTAAAACATCCCCGTGTAATTAATGCTGTTTGGTCACATACCCAAAACACTGCCCCATGCCAGCTGCCATGAAGGAAATTACTTCTACCCCAGCCAAAGCCGGTAAAGCCAACTACCCAGTATTCCGTGTCCAGCGTCTAACATAACCTTGGTCTGTAAAAACATGTCTGCACATTTAATTATTTAGAGCACTACAGTCACAGCAAACTACTGTGCTATAGAAACTGAGGAGAATAAAACATCACACTGCTCCACTGGGTGAACTTTCATTCCAGCTAACCCCATTTCCAGCTCTTTCCCTACCTTATTAATAAGCTCTCTTGTGCTCTCCCATGCAGAAATGCAATCTGAGAACTACTTTCCATGTTTCTCATGTTTAAAAATGGTATAAAAATATTAAGGGAATGCTTATACTTTGTTGTAACAAGATCAAGAATGTAAGGCATGCTAGTGTACTTTTGCTTAAAAACTTGTTCAGGGTTCTGCCATGTGTCATAGGATCTATCCAAGCTCAATGGAAAGACCAGGTTCTTAAACCTCCTTCTCCAGTCCTTGTGTTGAATGTTTGAGTAAATAAGTATTTAAAAATAAATCCAAAGCTGGATTTATTTGAGCTTCCTCTGCTGTCAAGTGATTAGGTGTCACTGTTGTTGCTTTTGCTGTCACAATTCTGTCAGTTCCCAGGGACCTTCTAACTAAAAAAGGGAGAAAAGACCTGAACTTGAAACTGATCTTAAAAACTAAGCAAGAAAGTCTAATTCTTTCTACATCAAAAAGCAGAAAGGAGGTCACAGGCTAATCTATGTCTTCTTCACTAGCTACCAGTGACAAGATGCACTATTTTCTATTAATATGAAAACTAAGTCAGTTGAGACAGGCTGTGCAAATTTTTCTTGCAAAGTGTCACCGTTTGTGCTATCTGTAGCTGTGTCAAAAAAGCATGTTGTGATTAGTAAGTTTCCGGAAAGTGTTCAGCTATGCATTCTAATTATGAAGGACCCTCTAATCATATCAAGCATAAAACTATTATCTCATAGTTTTATTTTCTGATCACAAAACCAAGCAGACCTGAGTTTTCCCACTGATTTCTATGACATTCTGCAGTAATCACCACAGGACTCAGTTAAACCTTGTTTAGTCTGTTGTGTGATAGAAACACACATTTCTCCTGCAGAGGGTTTCACATTGTGTTGATGTGCACTACAGGACAGATCTGAATACAGTCCAAGGCAGTGAGAATCTGTCCACTGGCTTGAATCTTAATGTGACTTCAAAGAAAGTAGAGCCCTTCTGACTGACATTAAATTCTCTCTATTCAGTTCAACACCAGCATAAAAAAGCTTAACTCTCTTTTATGAAAGGTTGTAATCTTGTCATAGTGAGTTTAATGTTGTAAACCATTAATATAAATGGTCTTAAATCTTCTTATTTAGCTTTGTGATATCAATCAGTGCTTTCCTGCATATTAGTCCTTTTGTAAAAGGAAATGATTAACTGTCACAAATAACTATGACGCAATACACTCAAGGTATGGATACCCCATTGCTAAGAAAAGAGGAAAGGTAAAATCTAATTAAAATCAGCTGGTGGCTTTTATAGCTGGCAGTAACACTAGCTTGGAGCAATTTTAAAATCACCATTGCTTTGTTGTTGTTGGAATGGCTTTTAAATCATACATAGGAATTGGGGAAATATGTATAAAAAAGGGGTCTTTGGGATCTCTTTTTCCACCCTTCTACTCCACTAGAAAAGTATCAATCTGAATGACCAATAAACTGCAATAAGCAGGAAATGTGTAACTGTTTTACCTGCATGCATTATTCAGTAGTGCTACCTCTCTATTTTTTTGCTTCTCACGACTGGCTGTACACTTTGTCAATGAAAGACAGAGGTGGAAGTTGTACTATAAAGTGTAACAGAAATAAGGAGATGTAAACCATAAAATACCATCAAGGAAATAGTCTTAAAAAACCCAGAAAGCCAAAAAAATCCACACTGTGGCCCAAGGAACCATTTTCTAGCACTTATACTTATGCCCTGACGCAGATCTCATTCTGCAGTGATTAATTAACTTTTTCACTAATATATGTAAGCAGATTCAGTTTCCTAGGGGTGTTCTAATTAATTAGTTTTTCGCTCTGAATAATGTAGCTTTTCTAAATGGAAACCTCCTGACTCCATGTATTAATGGATTCTTTAAAATCTTCTGGCAGTTTTCTTATGCTCTGCTTTGAATGTCACAACAGTGAAGTGCTGGCTACAAAAAAAAAAAAAAAAACACACCCCC
>NDXB01018450.1:91565-112352 GCA_002631895.1 Agapornis roseicollis
AAAAAAAAAAAAAAAAAGGACAACAAAACCCCAACACAAAATAATTCTAAAGGCCCTTCCAAGCCTTCTTTTCTGAAAGTCAAGTAACTCAGCACATGGTATAGGTGTTTAAAACTTCAGAATCTCAGGTGCTGCTATCTGTATCTTGATTCTGAATATCAGCATCTGAACAGCTGCTGCATGTGCATTTCTCCTACTGAAGTGGGAAAAAACATTCCTAAATTATGGGAATTAGTCAAATGCATGTACACCTAAGGCAAAGAAACTAGATCAGAGGCTAACAAGCCAATTACATGACAAATGGTTAACAACTCAGGCTCTTAATTGAAGTGGATATTAAACAACTGTAGAGGAGATTACAGTAGTTCAAGACTCAAAGAACTGAATATAAGAAGGTTAAAATGGCATTCAGAAAAATAAACCAGAGCAAATAGCATAGAAAAGAGATTCAAGTATCTTGTGGCACAAAGGTTTATCACATGATCTCTGAGGAGGATGAATGAGATTTAGCAGAAAATGTCATGTGTTTGTTATAACATGAAAGCAGGGATATCACTGAGCGCATGAAGGTGAAAACAGTGAGTCTGGATCATGGATGTTGTTTGGGGTCTTTTTTTTCTTTACAGTCTTTTTGCCAAACTTCTTCAGCAAGACAGATTCAAAACTTTTGATATGTATCCTTATCCTGAAATTAGAGATCACCTGTATTAGGCAGCCTGTATTATACTAGTTCCTTGTGTGCCCGCATAACATATAAGATGCTGCATCTTATATGTATATATATCTTACATATATGTATATATATGCATATATATCTTATATAAGATGCTGTCTACGGCATACAGACTCTTTCTCTGAATTTGATTCTAAATACAATCAGCATGTATTGAGTTACAGTGATTCCAATAATTATAATGTGCTCTTGCTACTGTAATTTACATTTTAAAATCTAGAACTGCTTCCAATCTACAGTAAAGCATCCATTCATGACCGGGAGAGAAATATGATTCAGGTAACTGTTGCTAAATATGAGATTTCATTTAATGGTAACTGTTACAGGCGCTGTGCTCTGTACATACCAACTGTGACAATTGTAACTGGAATATCAAATGCGTGGAAACCTAAATGCAACCTATTTTTAAGATATAATTCACTATATGTTGTAAATTCTGGGGCTCAGAGGCTAATTTAAGTTACATACTACTGTATGTAGTTCATAAAATCATAGAATCATAGAATAGTCAGGCTTGGAAAGGACCTTAAGATCATCTAGTTCCAACCCCCCTGCCATAAGTAGGGACACCTCACACTAAACCATGCCACACAAGGCTTCATCCAACCTGGCCTTGAACACTGCCAGGGATGGAGCACTCACAACCTTCCTTGGGCAACCCATTCCAGCATCTCACCACCCTAACAGGAAAAAATTTCTTCCTTAGATCCAATTTAAACTTCCCCTGTTTAAGTTTGAACCTGTTACCCTTGTCCTGTCACTACAGTCCCTAATGAAGAGCCCCTCCCCAGCATTCCTATAGGCCCCCTTCAGATACTGGAAGGCTGCTATGAGGTCTCCATGCAGCCTTCTCTTCTCCAGGATGAACAGCCCCAACTTTCTCAGCATGTCTTTGTATGGGAGATGCTCCAGTCCCCTGATCATCCTCGTGGCCCTCCTCTGGACTTGTTCCAACAGCTCCATGTCCTTTTTATGTTGAGGACACCAGAACTGTACAGAATATTCCAAGTGAGGTCTCACATTCAGTATACGACTGGTAATGCTTTTCTGTTTATATTCATCCTTTCATATTAATAAAGTTTACTAACTAAAACAAAGATTGTGCTATTCACTGAGGAGCTGAGACTGTGCCAGTGCTACAACCTCTCATATAGATCACAGTATCTGTCACATTTACAGACACTACAAATATTGCTGCAGTTATTTTGACAGTGTATGCTAATGCAAATGATTTTTAGCCACTGAATGCCTCATGTAAGGTCAGAACTGGTTCTTCTTTATGAATTTCTTCTGAAATTACACAAAAGCTACTTTCTTTACCAGTTGTTTCTTTCACACATAAGGTGATGTAAGCAATTCCCTTGAATAAAAGGCCTATGTACAGTCTGAATGCTGCAGTTAAAATCAGTATCCTCAACTGCAGGTTTTATGGATCATAGAAAATACAGCAGCAGAAGACTGAATTTTGATGTATCTGGGATTGGAATACATGTGGATAATTAGACTGGGGGGATATGTGGCTCACAGTAAATGGAAGTTTGAAGCCTGACACTGCAGGGAGAGCTCAGGATGAAACAGAAACAGGCTGTAATGGAAGACAGAGCCTCTAGAAAAGAGAAAAAAATGTAGATGAAAAAGGACTATCTAATAGCTAAAGCATCCTTTCTAATCATCATATTTTCTCTGTGCACCATGTATGATTTTATTAACAGTGTAGAGAAACCATACTTCTAGCATGTCAAGTTGCTCTTTACATTTTGGTGGCACCTACTGGTAATTGGGTTGGAGCCTGTAATAGTAATAAGGTGTCAAGAAAAAGCTGGGAACAGTCTTGAAAAGCATTCCATCAGGAACCTGATCTGATCTGCTCTGAATCTGTTCTATAAGGCACAGTGTTGTCCTGCCTAGTCACATGTAAAATTTCCCTTGATCCAAGTTGAAGGCCACTGGAGAATACTGAGAAATAACTGGTAAGACCAAATGCAGTGCATAAGGGAAACAGTTGTTTCGTAGTGCTAAGGTCTTTGCAGGACCACAAGGGTGTAAGTTCAGTTCAACACTTTTAGATGTAAAAGACTTCAGCTCCTGAGGTGCTTAAGGGACTCTACTTCCACAGAACATAGAGGATAATGACAAAAAAATTCTTTAGGTCTTCTGTTAGATTCTCTATATATTTTATCAGCTTAATTTAAGGTGTAAGCTCAAAATACAGGAAGTTAAATCAATATGAGATGGTGCAGATATTCTTGTTTCATTCCTTATTTTTTGTCATTTAGCCTGTTTGCAATTGACTTAAACCATCCTACTGACAAGCCTTTAATATAATACAGGGATAAATAATGATACTGTAGGACAAGAGCCTAATGCTAGGAAAGGCTTGTGATCTGATTAATATGGAGACAATCTACAGTATACGAGACTGCAGATTTGTTAACAAAGGTTACAAATTTCTATTTCCTTTTCTGTTTCCCAGACACTCCTCATGTACATATGTTAATGGTTTATCTCAGAGATAATTCTTAACTTCAGATCCATACATGCCAGAGAAAGTTACATTCATTTGCATGTGTGGCAGACACAATGCAAATTTCTCATGGTTGTGCTGCTGAACTTGCAGAGGAAAGCCTTTTGGTACAGATTATGTGCTGAATGTAAATACCCAGAGCTTAGCAACAAAAGCAAGTTTACGCTGGTATCACCATGCCCTCCTTTAATTTCAAGACACCTTACTCCATTAAAATGCTATGGCTGTTCTGACCGAAGTTTTTAGCATAGCCCTGGCCTTAATCCCTATGTTCTTCTCATCCGAGTATTGGCAAAGATGCCAGGACATACCAGCTGTGGTGGCATATAATCATGGAGGATCCACTGTGTACTAAACTGAAGCCAGCAACCTGAGAAGTCACTGCTGTAGCTTTCAATAACTATCTGTGATGGTTCTGAAGCAATGACTTAGCAGTAAAAGGCTCTGCAGCCATCTAGTGAATGAGAATGAAATTCTATTCTGGTGAGGTTTGGGTATAGTAGCTTCAAAATAAAAACAGCCAACAGGAAGATTTCTCCTTTGCCCAGCGGCACAGCCTCATTTCAGTCTCTGTTCTAACCTGCTTCAATCGTGTAGATAAGCTCTGCATTTTCTCCTTTGTCTTTGTCCAAAGCTGTGACCTGCAAGACTGCTGATCCAACTGCTGCTGATTCAAACACTGAGGCTTCATACAATGGGCTGGTGAAGTATGGACTATGGTCGTTTGAGTCTTCCACATTTATGATGACTCTGGCCAGGTTTCTTCTGTAAGGGAATTCTTGATCACGGACCTATAGAACAAATGCATAAGACACTTGATATCCATCTAGTGAAAATTCATAAGTATTTCTTAACACATGCTAAATGTTCATGCTTTTGCCTTGCCATTCCCTGCTTTATAGCAGAGAAAAATAAACTTTGCTCATTGTTCCTTCTTTCAAAGAGCTACAAACAATTCTATCCACTGTGATCAGTTGTGTGTCAGTCCAGTGCCTGTAGGTGACAACAGACTTGTTCATCATTGTATATGTACATACCTTTTTAAAGATGATGATACCAATAGTAAACAGTAGGAATTACCTCAGGAAGTGCTGAATATTGCCAACAGAGGCATCATTTATCACAGTATCAGGTGGAGAGTAAACCCAAGCATCAGGAAATGACCTCTGCCATCTGTTTCTCTCTATGATTCAGTTAATATTTATTTCTTAGCCTGCTTGCCAAAGGACTGGCAACTTGTTACTCTGCAAGCCAAGACCCCCACCCAGTCACTGCCCATTGGATCTCACAGCAGCTCTCTGATTTCTAGGGTCCCTGCCCAAAGATGGTCCTGTACCTAATACATAATGACCTATTCCCTAAAAAAGATCTCCTCTTTAAGGTGTCTTAAAGTGATTAAATAGTGGATTACAATGTTTAATGTAACACAGACTCTTTTTTTTTTATTACCTTCCAATCCATAACACACAATCTTCACTTGCAAACACACAGATTTATGTTCTGTAATTTGTCCAGACTGAGCACAAAAGTGATATTTTTTTTTTCTGCATACCCAAGCATTTGGAAATGTAGATGAAAGCTATTTTGTATATGAAGAGTTCATGTACTGAAATAAGTCTATAAAAGTAAACTACGAACAACGCTTCTTTCCAGAAAGGCTGTGGCACTCTCTATGGCCAGAAAGCTGTTATCTCCCTGTGAGTAACTTCTCAAATAACTTGAGAAGTCTCACTTGAGAAACTCTGAAAATTACCTTGAGTGAGAGCACCAGATGCCAAGAGATTAAATGATTTCCTGCTTGCTCTCCCTTGAGACAGCAAATCACATCATATTCCATACAACGAGGTCACAGTAAGTTTCCAAAAAAACCCAAATTAAAAATGTAAGATAAATACACAGCAGGGCAGGCAAGATGAAATTAATGAGTACTTACTGCACTAAGAGTCCTTTGCTTGTGCAAAGACATAAAGCACGTATGCACCTGAAGCAGCAGTGATTGTGTCTGTGCTACGTGAATATTGCATTCTTACCATGACATTAAGGATGTGCTTATCTTGAGCTTCGTGGTCTAATCTCTCAGCAGTATAGAGCACCCCAGTGCTGGGATCAATTCTGAATTTTCTCATGCTGACTGTATCGATGCTGCTGTGAATAGTGTAGCTCAACTTATGCTTTTCATCTCTGTCTATAGCTTCAATTTGCAGGATTTCAGTATCAGGGAGGATGTCCTCTGAAATGGTGACATCGTAACTTGGGTGAGAGAATTCTGGGCCATTATCATTGTTATCCAACACTTTTATAAGAACCTACAGTTAATAAAAGAAAAACATTTGAAGTTATTAAAGGCTAGTCAGAGTACTGAATAGGCACCCAGAGGAATGTAATTTACTTTAGATGGCTGATGATGTTATGCTGCTGTATAGGGAGACTGAGAAACATAATGTAATATTAAGTGCTTACTGCTCAGATCAAAAGAAATAGGAAGGATATGACTTTGGAGGCAAAATGTTTCTAATTATAAGACCTCCTCAGACTCTGATGATGTTCATATTTTCAGTATCTGTAGACTGGAAAACATTCCTACAGGAATGTTATAGGAAAGGTTTTCTCATCCATTGTAACTGCTCTGGTCTAGCAGACTTCTAGAACTATTATGGGATTTCCTTTTCCCTTCACTATTAATAACGCCATAAAAGAAACCTTTTAATGTTACTTAAATCTGCTTTTTATACAATCAAGATTTGGCTAAATCCTGATTGTTTGCTGCCCAGAATGTTGCGTTTGGACATATTAGCATTGTCAAGTCATGCTAGCAGGGGAGACTTCAGGTTATGCTGTGTTATGAACATTGACACTTTGATGAAGCAAGAGCAGGAGACATGCCCTCACAACCACGTGAGCCCACCCCACACAGATCAATACATACCACCAAGTACAGGTAATCCCAGGGCACTGGTGACTGGGAACAATTATTTTTATGGTTTCATCCTTGCTCTTCCTTTGCCAGTGATGGCTGTCTTTATTGCCAACTAATTCACCTTCCCCTTGAACACCTATTTGCCTCCTTTCTGTTGCAATTTAACAGTAGAACTTCTGCTAAAAATGTGAATGAATGAACAGTGCCATTTGCTTCTATAAAACCTCAGTACTTATCCTTAAAGAAACTTGGAGAGGGGAAGGCAGCAAGGATGCTGTTGTTACTGCCTGTTACACCCATTTCAATACACCACAATCCGACCCGAGTAACTAATAAGAATGCCTGTTTTCCAATTTTTGACTTTCAAAACTTATGTGTCTATGCAATATTATGCATGCGTGGCTCTGATCAGGCTTTGTGTTTTTCACCGCTGGAAGAGTCACTCCCTGGAGAAAATTTGCCTTCCAGACTTTGTATGCTATGGATTACCTAGGGCAGTGTGGCAGCAAACCCCTTGACAAACTACATCACATGTAATGTAAGGAGTTGCCTCTATTGTGTGCAGTTCTGGTGTCCTCAACATAAAAAGGATATGGAGCTGTTGGAACAAGTCCAGAGGAGGCCACGAGGATGATCGGGGGACTGGAGCATCTCCCATAAAAAGACATGCTGAGAAAGTTGGGACTGTTTAGCCTGGAGAAGAGAAGGCTGCATGGAGATCTTATAGCAGCCTTCCAGTATCTGAAGGGGGCCTATAGGGATGCTGGGGAGGGACAGTTCATTAGGGACTGCAGTGACAGGAAAAGGGGTAACGGGTTCAAACTGAAACAGGGGAGGTTTAGATTGGATCTAAGGAAGAAATTTTTTCCTGTTAGGGTGGTGAGGCACTGGAATGGGTTGCCCAAGGAAGTTGTGAGTGCTCCATCCCTGGCAGTGTTTAAGGCCAGGTTGGACGAAGCCTTGTGTGGCATGGTTTAGTGTGAGGTGTCCCTGCTTATGGCAGGGGGGTTGGAAGTGGATGATCTTAAGGTCCTTTCCAACCCTAACTATTCTATGATTCTATGATTCTATTTCAGCACTGGAAACAAAAAGTATCTTTTGCAGAATATGCCTATGGAAGCAGACACATAATTTTATAGTGAATGAAATGGAACAATCTTTTTATTCAAAGACTTTGAAATGAGCAATATTCCAATGAGTGACACTGGAAAGGCCATGCACAGGACTCTTCCCTCAGCTGAGGTGACCTGACCCATGTGCCATGGTATTTTCATTGTTTTTTTATAAAGTACTTGGTTCTTTTTTAACCAAATATTTTATGAGTTTGATTGATCAAGCCCTGTTCACCCATACTTTCTTAAAAGAAGAAAAATGCAGTTATACTTTTACTGTAATATTGCACAAACAGATGTTGGCCTCGGAGAGAAATGAAACTTTAGATTTCCATGATATGTGGAAGTGTTTGCAGAACGCATTACCAGAAGGAACATGAGCAATTCTAAGCAGCAGTTGTAATGATCTAGCCTGGGAACTGTTTAAAAGCTGAAATAAAATGCTCTGTAAGTTAAAAGGCGGAGGACTTCAACTGTGCATTCCATACGATTTAATTTTCACCAGATTATGGTATGCCACAGTGAAGCAGGGCAAAGCCTATATTAAGTTATGCTTCAAACTTGGACAGATAGCAATAAAACTGGGAGGAAATACACATTGCTGAGCCGGTAATAATGAAGAATAGTTACATAGCTTTTTATATTTTTGTTGTTGCTATACAATATAGCAAGGCATGATTCTGAGCTGACTGAGGGGGAAAAAGCGCCAAACCCATGGAAAAATATGTGAAGAACTGAATTGTAATATATGAAAGAAAGCCTGAGGAAAAAAAGTGAAAGACTTCAACTCTATTCTAGTGGAACATAGAGCCAGTACTGAAACACATTTGTTGGTATAAGGAAGATACACTGAAGCAATATGAGTTGCGGATAATCTGATTACCAGTTTTGACACACTCAGTCCTTGCCAGGTACTATTGTAACATGGCTGGATTATTTTATTGCTTGTTAATACAGACAACAACACAACTTATTTTACTTTTCGTTAGTGGCCTAAAACTTTGTCATGTATCACTTTAGATAGCCTAATAGAAATAAAAACTTTTCAAATGGATTCAATTGATAATACCGAGCGTGCTTGAGTCTATTGATTCTGCTAGTACAGCACAAACTACCTTGAATACACAAGCTGATGTGTGAAGGACAGGCTTGCACTGTGAATTTAACACTGCTGTGCTCAGGCTCAAGCTATTCTATAAGAAAACAGAAAATATACAGATGCACACCAGTGTGACTTAAAGGTCCTCCACAGTGGTGACATGCTGTTTGCGTGGCGCATGATTACCCCAGTGATGGGGTTCACTTCCCATTATATTTAATGCATTTTGGGATCACTGGCAAATTGGGAAAGCAGAGGAGGGCATAAAGCTTTATCCACAGCAAAGTTTGCACCATGACTCTGCAAGCCACAGCCTCATTATTTATGCCTTCACTAGACTGCAAAAAATAAATAAAGGGGTCTGGATCAGCATCAGAGACCAAGGGTAAGCCATGAGGCTATGGAAATTACAGTGTGGATTTGCAAAGCAGCATTTTCTCCCACTGAAAAAGGTATAACCTAATGCCCTGAGACACACTCATAGATATGGATGATTTGGCGCTTGGGAAGTGGAAGGCATGGAGAGGGGAAAAGATAACAAAATTGAGGTCCTCATGCACTGCGGTTGTCAGAGGGAACTACGCACTTAAAATTGTTTTGATAGTTTCCAGAAAAGAGGAACTCTTTTACTCCCCTTTTTGAATTCCTTTCACTTCATATCTACTGTAAAACTCTTCAAGTGCCTGTTTAAGTGGCAAGCATCCTCCCCAGAGATGACAGTATTTTAATGATTTGTCAAGTGATCCACATTCAAATACGCATTATTTATTACATACTCTGCATTTCAACAGCCAATTCCATCTGGAGATGGAAGGCGGTGGGTTAGAGATGCTAATGAATAAAGAGGTCATTATTGAGTCACAATGTCTTCTATTAAAGCAGTTAGGCATTTTCTGATTTTTGTCATCTGTCCCTCAAATTTCCCGAGAGTCAACTGCAATTTTAACATTATGGTCTCTCTTTTAAGAAAGGGGGGTGGATTTTCCTTGTAAGAAAAGAAAGTTAGATTATATATGGGAATACTGATTTTACGGAGCCCAGAAGCTATAGAAAAGGAGAAAATGGAACTCTTGCGTGTTTTTAAAAATTTAACTGTCTTGGGAGCTACTTGAAACCAAATCAGGTAAAATAAAATGGAACTTGAATGCCATTTAAAATACATACTAGACCTTCAATCCTTACAACATTTTTGAGGAGTAAATGACTATTATTATCCCCATCCTTTGCCCAGGAAAACACTGCCTTGCAGCAGGTTTAAATCACTTACCAAAGCCACAGGAGAGGTACAGTGGCAAAGCTGGGGAAGATGTTTTAGGTTTATTTTTGAGCCACCACTCTTTTATTAGATCACTTTAAAATGCAGATTTCCTGCTCCAGATGACTTCTAGTAGGTTGTTACTTAAAAAGAGGGGGGCAAGTTTTTCCTTTGATGACAGACAAATGTCACGCTGACACAAACACCAGGCTCATAGAAAACCTGATCCTACAAACATATGTAAAATAGAGTAAGCCAAATGCCACCAGATCATTAATATGAGGAAAGTTACTCAAATTCATTTAGCGGCTGCCAAACTTAAGCATAAAATCCTGGTACTCCTGGCAAATTTCCCACTGACTTCAAAAGGGCCAGCACTCTGCTTCTTGAAGCCTTAAGCTTTAGCCAGCCGGTAGCATGTCTTTGACCCAAAATGAAGTGCTATTGTATTGAAGCAACTCAAAGATTCACAGCGTATTTGTAATTTAATGCTTTCTTTGCATTTATTTCCAAAGGGAAGATATAGCAGGAATGAGCTGTGTTGCATAAATATCCTTTATTACTGTGTAGGTGTGGTGTTAAGCTGTGACAATGCTCATTGTGTAAAGTCAAAGACAGGCTTTAAAAGTTTTCCAACACATCTCCAGAAGGTGATGAATGGGAATGTTTACTATTTGTTTGCTGCTAAGTAGGGATTCCTCTTTGCTGAGGACTGTGCAAGGTTACGGACTAAACAACTTTTTATAGACAAACATTAGCTGTAAGTATTTTTTCCACACTCATAAAGCAAAGCAGTCTCTGCCTGGTTATCCTTGAAAGCTCGTATCTTTTCCCGCGCATCGCAGGCTACAGAAAGGCAGCCTTGCCTCCTTCTGCTCCCATTGTGCAGAACCTAATTTATAGTCCGAACAAGCGCCTCACTATAAAAGATTTGCTTCTCCCTGCTCACTTCCTATTTCCCACAGTTAAAGGAAATTTTAAATAAAGGATTCACGGGCCTCCAAGCTTACAAATTAGGCAAAGTAACGCTCAGAGCATTAGCAAAGACTTTGCATTTAAAATGGTAAGTGAAAGGCCTAGAGAAATACAGTCAAATCAAAGCGGGACAAAACCTAATGCAGGAAGTCTCTCCAAAGCTGTTTTTAATGTTGCCCATCACAAATACCTTTGGTTTAGGCACTAACTTATTTGAGTGAAAACTGGATAAATGCCAAGAACTGCTTTAGAGACATTTGAAGCTGGAAGAATCTGCTTGGCTAATTGCTTGGTCTGGGCACAGTGTTGTAGTACAACCCATTAGGAGCCTGCATTGCTTAAATTCAGGTTACGCTTTTGTACAGATTTTGAAAACCTATTTTGATTTAATATTGCTTTCAATAGCGTTACCACACAGCTTTATTTGCTACTTCCTGACAGGTTTTTCTTGCTTCCAAACCCCAACCTTACCATAAAAATGCAAACAGTTTCCCTATCAACCTCAGTGGCCTGTTATTTACACTTTACCATGCCCCTTGTGTTATGTTAAAGGGGAGAAAAGTCTCCTTTTCACAGGCAAAGCAGTGCTGAGATTGCTGTATAGGACAGAAAAAGAATCAAGGATTGGGTTGGTTCTAGTTTGGAGGAAACGTTCAACTGAGCAAACCTGAAAATTGAATTTAAATCCCATGTGTTTCAATCATCCTAGAATAATCCACATCCCAGAACCTATTCTGGCAGGCTCTAATGTCTTTTCTACATTTTGTCCATGGTCCTTTAAGAAGAGTTTTTTACCACTCATTTAGAAGAACCACCTGGGGTGATCTATCTGCTCCTTTTTGCAAAGAAACAATCTCATAAGGAAAGGTGTTCTTTAAAAGGTGAGACCAAGCTTAGTATCCTGAAGCTCACAGTTAAAGGTCAGTCCTGAGCAGAAGAATAAATGAAAGCCCACAGACAGACAGAGAAGAAGCAATGCGCAGTAACTTCTCCACTCTGCTCTTCCAGCCTGGTTGGTTCCAGCTGAAGGTACTACAAGTGACACGTATTGATCAACAAAACCTCAGAGGGAACTGCGTGTTCCTCTCTGAGTGTTCACTCTACCAGGAAATATGAGATGATTTTGTAGCATGTGGAACCGAGGCTTGGAAACATCAGCCTTCATGTTTTAAAGTACCTTTTTACTGCAGCTTAGGATGATCAGAAAGAAGGAGAAAATAAACAAGAAGAAAAACTGTCTTTTTCATATAATACCATGACTCCAGGACTCTGCCCTTAAAAAATTAATTATCTGCTAGTACAACATTCCCAATGGAAGTGAAAAATTATCATCATGTAGATGATTACTCCACACTGTACCCTACTTCTGTGGGTATTCTTGCTAAACTCAATAGTATGCACTACAAAGAAATAAGTCCTATTCCTATGTTGTGCTTGCATGTAAAGGATCTGAGTTGTTCAGTCAAAAAAGGAGGCTCTGGGATAAACCTGACTCATGTTTAAGAGAACCTCTTACATTACACAATCAAAGTTAGTCAAAATTGTGTCATGAGTAGCTGCCTTTATACTGACTTCTTGCTGGGAGAGTCCTTTTTATGTTCAAACAAGGGCAAAAGACCCTTTCTCAGACTGAAGAGAGGCGGTGGTGGTGGCGAGGAGCAGGGTTCCAAACCTAACTATTCTAGGATTCTATATGCAGAAGCCCCATCCGCTCCCCAAGGCCAACAGCTTGCCTGGCAGCTGTGGGAATCGTGTTTCATAAGGATTTAGAGTCAATGTATGCTTTCAGCCTTTAATAAAATACCGCATGGCCTTAGGCAATCATGAGTTAAGCTAAGAGAAAAAGGTAAAGCTCTCCCTGTTTAAGTCAGGAGACAGCTTTCCTAGAAGCTTTATACCCACCCTCCAAATACATAAATCAAAGGAGTTAATATTTCTTTGTCTTTTGTCCTGTCCATCCCTCCCCATCATGGCTGGGGCTCCAAGGGATGGGCAGCATGGTGAGTGGCAGCATCTCAATTCCTAGTGCTTTGGTTCTCACTTTGGAGATTCCTTTTTGAACTCCTGATCATGGCCAAACCAAACAGGCTTTCAGTTACAAAGGAATTGTGTTATTTGTTTTAAGTATTTGTGATGCTCTTTTCACCCCTAATACAACAGATGTAACTTTTACATCACAATGATTTCCTTCCTCTCACGGTAGGCTACTGAACCATGTGCACAGTAAGGCACAAAGGAAATGAGCAGTTTATCAGAGTTTGAGGCTTGCAGGAACATTGCTGATGAAACTTCTGCAAGTCTGTGCCAGGGATTCTGTTACTGAAGCAAAAAATCTTTGGCATTTTTACGCTGTATTTTACCACCTCCAACTGTGTAATAGACAAAAAGCCCAAGAAGAAATAAAGGGAAACAGGTGGGATGGAATAAAACCCAAGACTGTTCCATTTGGCATGGCAATGATCAGCTGTTTCATAATAAACCATTGCACTTTGAGGGAGGCTTTATATTGTTTTATTGTTACACACAGGGATGAATTTATACATTTGCTTTCTACTCACTTCCTCTTCCACCGTATCTTCTTGCAGTGACAGTTAAAAATGCAGGTGGCATTATGTGTATGAGACACAATACTTACAATGCATTTTATCGAAACTCAGAGCAAGTCTAATGAGAGCCATCAGTACACGCTTTTTTGACTCTATGACAATTTTACTTAACTTATTGGTTTGATTTTTAATCAGTGTTCTAAAAGGGAATAAAAATGAATAAGGTAACCAAAGACTTCAAATACTGTTAAAAGTACAGTATGAAAGTTCTGTAAAAGGGAGAGATAATTAGGCAGGCCATACTTCTGATAGCTTTGAGATAATGATCACTTTTGAAATCTCTGTTGGGAAGACCAAAAAGAAACACATTCTCAGATGTTGTCTGGGCCACAATTAAAAACTTGAACAGTAGCCACAAGGAAAGAAGGAGATGGAGGAAAGAGGGTCTGTACCCACCAATGCAAATGTAATGCAATCTTAAATCACTATCTTACATTTTTAAATAGGTCACACCACAGTTACAAATGCTTATGCTTCTTTTAGAATGCAACAGCTTTACTGAAATGTGTTTTTACCATATGTTTTAATTAAAAATGTAGGGTTTTCATCAAAATAGGCTTTGAAGACTGTCATGGGGGCAAATGTATTAAATCAAAACCAGCAAAAACAATAAACATAATATTGACAAGAACAAAATTTATTTGTAGCTGTCATGTTTGAAATATCTTGTGCTTTTTAATATTTCTTTGGCTGAAATGCTTGCAATAAAGAAAAATGTGTTAGGGATTCAACACCATATTTCTGAAATGTGGACTGAGAGAGCCACTGAGATTAAAAACCAAAGCAAAACAACAGAACTACTCAAGGGCTGAAGAAAACGCCTTATGGAAAGGAAACATGAACAGGTCAATCATTCTCCTTCACTTGGCTTCCAGAAGACAGGGAGGTGATTTGTCTATTCTGAGTAAGTGCCTTTCTGGACAGCAAATACTGTTTTTTAAAGAGCTATTTAATTGAGTAGAGAAAATCATAACAGGCAATATAGGCAGATATAATTAAGTTAAAAATAAGGGATGCTTTTAGCAGAGATGCAATTAATTACTGAAACTAGCAGGTTAAATAGCATATTTCCCACCACCTAACTTACTACCAACGGATGTTTTCTTATCAGGAATGGATTATCAGGAGAAATTATCAGATAGGGATACTCAGGGAATTCAGTGTTTAGGGATAAAGGAATTTTCAAAGGAAATGTCACAGGCACTCAGACTGAGAAAGCACTCAATGACTTAACAGTCTTGTAGGAAAGCTGCTGTTGTGACTCACTGAGTACAGATTTACACCTGAGCCACCTGAGCAAAAAGGCAAAGTAAAACAGCAGCATCTGCATGTGCATGGATGTATGCAAGCATAAACAATGTTCAGGCTTTCCTTCTGTATTATAAAGAAGCAAATAACATCACAGACCTACATTTTTCTTATTTCCTCTATAAACCACATTTAATCTGGGATTTGAGGCTGCACACAGGTGTCCTCTACCAGTATGCATTTTTCCCTATGTGTCAAGTATCATCTAGGCTATCGGCACACTTTACACTGGGCACTATTCAGATGTAGGATTCCAGGCCCTAGCTAATCCATACCCCTCCAACTCTACCTCATATTGAAGGATTTTGCTCTTGGGAGTCCTTGTGCCACCTGGACAGCACAGTCCTGGTCCCTTGACTCAGGACCAGACTGGTTCCCACTGAACAGATAGCCAGGCTCCACATCAGGGTCTCTGACAATGATGTGTCAGAGCCAGCATTATCCCAGCTCTTCACATTTATCTGACCTGACTTTTTAATTGCTCAAAGGCACTGAGGCTGATAAGCAAGCCTAATTTTACAGGGTTCACAGGGGCTGTTCCCCTGAAGACAATGTAATTGCAAGCAGTGATATTAAAAGGAGAGATCCTCTGAATTATAAGTTTTGCCTCAGAACAATTTCTTCTCTGAACAATTGATCCTGTGTCCCACATTTGGGTCTTGGGAGGATAAGAGGTATAAACTCCATTTAATACAATCAATAGCAATATTCCCCAATCTCACAGAAGCACTATTGTATTTTGGACCATTATGGGGTGGTACAATTGTCAAAATCTAAGCTTTACCGTCTGTGATAGGGACTCTTTCAGCTGAAGGAAGGCAAATAGCTTTCGCATGAGCACAAAGAGGACAAAAGGAGAAATAACACTTTGAAACCTTCGACATCAATTCTTTAGAACCAGATGGAAAGGCTTTGAAAAATATGCCTTCCATTAGTTAACAGTGGCCTCAACGGATGATGTTTTATTTGAATGGCAAAATTATGAATTTTTATAGCATATACGTTCCACTAACAAATGAAAAACTTGCCAAGAAAGGAATGTGATATTCTACCTGAGTCGTGGCAATGTTTGTTCCATCGGTGACTTCCACAGTCATATTATATATTGACCTCTGCTCTGCATCCAAGGGCTTTGCAATGACAATAGTGCCCACTCCCTTCTCCGCGTCGAAAGAACTATCGTAATTCCCTCCTAATTGTTGCACAAAAATACAATTTAATTAGCCATCTCTGGAAAATGTCCATGGAAAATTCCCTAGAAGTGGGCATATCTCTTTCCTGGCATCCATCTTAACGGCTTGCCTTAGCATACACAGTACATCTAGTGATACTTCTTTGTTCATAACTCATTTATATTTCAAAGCACAGTTTGTATATTGGAAAGCAAATATCATTAAAATGCACTGCAAGAAAAAAAAAAAAGTCTAGCAGTATATTTAAGTGAACCACAACTGAGCCTATAATAGGAATCAAATGGCTATACGCCCATAAGATGTGTGCCCTTGTAGTTTGGAGAATGAACAAGCACAATTATCTTGTTGTATAAAAAACATTCTAAGAGGATTTAATTCTGCAAAATTTCTTTTCAGGAAATCCTCATGGATGCTTGTGGGTACAAATACCATCAAGTGAATCTTTAAAAACCACAATTATAATCAATTAGAAAGAAATTGCAAATAGAGATTCGTCATGTTAATTTCAAGGACAATGATAATTACTGGCAGCAAAGGTCAAATTCTACTAGTCTTTTAGGAATTATTCAAATAGATGTGACAGGATACACATCCTAAATGCCATTAAAAAAAAACCCTCATAAAGCACTGTTCTGAAACTAATATCCCCTTATCCTATCACACGCTGAATGATGCAGCAGTGGGAAAACCCTCGTGAGTCTCAGGTGAAAGAAAAAAAAAAAAGGAAAAAGAAAATAAAAGTCTCCTAAAAGTAAAAGAAAGCCATAAATAATTTGAGATTAAAGGGTTACCGGATTTCTCAGCTACAGCTACAGTTTATAAATTACAACCGCTTCTTATGTTCAGAAGTAAAGCACACACTCCCTGCTGCTAAGCTGCTTCCTACTCACTCATCTATAAAGTGGAATTTATTCTGAATTGAGTTTGCAATTTTTTGGAGGCTGGCGAAAGGGAGAGATGGAACACAACACCGCTGACAAGCAAACTTCAGATATATTCATCACACAGCAATGGCACTAGCTATGGTCTCTAGCTAGAACTGGGTTCTAGCTGGAACAGTCCTACAAAGTGGAGAAAGGCTTTCAAACTCCACTGGTTATAGAACTGGTGGAAGAGCTGCTCTCAAGACCTCTTGAAATTAGATCTACGGGTATAAAAATGCCCATTCCATTGATTTGGCTCATGTGTAATATAATATATATATATTTGAAGGAGTGGTTTATCACAAAATGGCTCTCCTTTTAGGGCTGGGGAAGAGAAGCAAATAGTATTCCTTGCTCTACCATCATCTTGCATCTGCCTGGTTTGCTGACCAACAATAGGCATTATTCTCAGAAACAGCCATGTATTTAGTGAGAGGAAAAAGGTTTTGGTATTCCAAGAAGTTGAAGAGGAATCACAGTGCAATCACAGCCCCTGAATTTCTTGATGTGAAGAAACCCTCATTTCTCTCTACCCCTTGAATAAGCTATTGCAAAGAAAGGGTAAGCTAGAAGATGTGCTGTTCTATCCATATCTGCCTTGGAGGCCATTCAGGGATGCGGACATGAAAGAAGGAATTAAGAGCACAGGTGACCTACACCAAGGAAAAGCACAACTGGTGAACTTCTGCCCACTGAAATGATCCAAGGTTGCTTCTGATTCGCCATCAGATTTCCCTATGCTGAATATACATATATACAGCCGTAAGCCCAACAGATGCAGCTGTGGTTTTCCAGGAAGACACTGGATCTGCTGTGAGTTACAGTGGATAGAAGCATTGCTTATTCCCTAACCTCATTCTGTAAGCTCAAACTGCATATTTTTCTCAGTTGAGATATATGCATGTATTTACCAATATTTGACACTAGGAAAATAAAAGCATAACTGTCCTTGACATAGTACGCAATAGCAAGGTATTTAGAATTTGATCATATCTTCAGTGATTCCTTTATTTATTTAACAGTTAGGCTGGAACAAAAAGATGCCATCTCCAAATTAATGTTTTAAATTGATTTACTTGACAAAACTCACACCATGAAAACCAACTCTAAAAAAAGCTTCCTTTGAAGAAAAGACATGGAGATTCTTGCAAGGAAGTTCTCTGCTGGAATGAAGCTTAGCCTTGGGACAGCTGGCACTTGACAAAGAATGTTTCATACTGATAACCATGAAAACAAAATGAAAGTCTGTACTTTAAGATGCTTAATAACCATCTTAATGAGCAATCAAAAATTACATGCTATCAACTGGCATACACTTCCAAAGAAACCCTGACCTTAAAACTTCCAAGAAGTTGCATGGAAGGATTAGCAATAAATGTTTTAATTGCCCTTCTTCTTAGAGCTGGGTTTGCAAGGTACAATGTAGTGTATCGCAAATATGCTGCGTTCTTCAAGCCTTTTTCATTAAGTGAGATATGTTCTTCCCCTAAAATAAGAACTGAATGTGCTATATGAGATTTTTTATATGTTATTCACATCTTCCAAAATGGTCTAGTGACAAACAAATAAATCTTGGTTACCAGACATCCCAATCTAGCCTACACCTGTAACTAACCAGGCAACACACTTTATTTTACAGTCATTTTCTATTAAATAGAGCAGAAACTGCATCAGACACTGAAAGAGAGCTGGATCAGAGAACATCCTGCTGTGAGATTTGTGATTATAATCTTTTTTGGAGTGAAATCCTGATTTATTCCTGATTCAGTATGGTACATTTCAACAGACTATATACAGATGAGGAACCATTCAGACAGCTCGACGTCTGGGAATACTGCCTGAGATACTGGGTTCTGCCAATCACCTGGAGAAGTATAAGCAGTCTGGAAATACTTTGTACTGCTCCTCAGCCTTCCTATACCCTCAAAACAGGTCCTCATATAATGAATGCTTCTGAAGATGCACTTAAGCACTGAAGAATAATTAATGAATTAGGTATAAACTCTAAGAGTCTTATAAACATGCTATGTCTATGCAAAGCCTACGATCAAGCACCCAGAGAAGCACCCAAAGCATCTTTTATCTTTGAAAGGTGGGTGTTGGAGGGTTACAAGGGAAGAGAGAACATTCTTGTGTGAAAACAAAGAGGATTCTTCTCTTAAAAACTCCTGCAGCTGAACTACTCTGGGAACTCCTTGTGAAGTGAGCTCATCTGCAGTGCTGGAAGCTCTTGCACTACCAGTTCTACCAATGTTACTATGGCCATTCAACATTTTCTTTGATCACAATCTTAGGATGAAAGGGGGCTAAGGATGATGAAATTTTGTTCAGCTGCTCAGTTTTATTAATGTGAATCCTTATTACTTATTCCATTTTCCAACATATGGCACACACTTTCCCTTTTATTGTCTGCTAAAACCTGCTTTCAGATACAAGATATGTAGAAGCTGTCTGTGCTAATGTCCTTGCAATTGCATTAGGAAAGAAATATTTCAAATGAACCTAATACACTGTGAGTTCCTCAGGCACTTTGGGAAAATCAACAACAAAGAAGGCAAGATGATTGAATTGGCAGGTTGGCAGATAGGTTGCCCTGATAAAGCATTTTACCATGAATGACCTCAGAGAGATGTGGATTAACTGTTGTTTGTAATTTGTTAGCCTGTATTGCAGGCTAAAATGTAATACTGATACATCTTCAATACAGAATTTAAATTACTCTGATTAAACTGAAGCACTTAGAGTGGGATCTCATGAAGAGTCCAGGTCTACTTGCAATGCCATGTTTGTACTATGATGTTGGGATGATATAAATTCATAAACTCATTCAATTTTTCTCTCAGATTGTTAATATTCCCAAGGACACCCAGTAGAGACAGTTCTGTCTACACTTTGGATGCCTGAAGTTAAATGAGATTATTTCCACCCTTACTTTCTTGAGGTTGATCTTAATACTCCTGTCTAAGCCCTGGAAACATTATATTTCTACAATAGAATTTCTTTTTATGTTATCTGAAAGCATGTTATAGATTTTTCAATGTAACTTTAGCCAATTCCAGCTGTTACCAAACACAATGGCTCTAGAAAGAGCTCCTGATACAAAAGATCTTACTAGCTGGCCCTCAGTATAGCTTTGTGAGACATTTCTATTTAATGCATAATATGCACTTTACATGCCACTTTACATAACATGCCCTGATTTTCAATTTAAAATATGTTATAGTATGATCAAGAAGGAGAACTCAGGAAAGTGAACCAAGGCACCTCTGAACCAACAGATCATAGGTTGTGTTCTTAGTATTAAGTAACATTGGTTACATTTTCTGCATTCGTTCTTGTTTCATAGCTTTATAGTCTATGAACATACTTTTTTCTCCTAACAAAAGTACTGAACGCTTTGAAAAAAAAAATAGTTTTCTTTTAACAAAAAAGATATTAAAAAAAAAAAAGGGGCACTGACCCTTGGAATCATAGAATCACAGAATGGTTTAGGTTGGAAAGGACCTTAAGATCATCCAGTTCCAATCCCCCTGCCATGGGCAGGGCCATCTCACACTAGACCAGGTTGCCCAAGACTCTGTCCAACCTGGCCTTGAACACCACTAGGGATGGAGCATTCCTCACTTCCTTGGGCAGCTTGTTCCAGGTCCTCACCACCCTTACAGAAAAGAACTTCTTCCTTATATCTAATCCAAACTTCCCCTGTTTAAATTTGAACCTGCTACCCCTTGTCCTGACACTAGTTCTTAATGAAGAATCCCTCCCCAGTATCCTTAATAGGAGATGATCTCCTGATTTAAAGCTTAACACTCATTTGGCTTAATGGACAGGCCAAGGAAAACTTCCTGAACTGTTAGAAGGGGTTTCTAGATTTCACCTGAAGAACTGCCTAAGGCAAGATATAATGTAGGTCTTGCAGAATGTGGGCTCTGCATCTCTGCCCCTCTTCAATTTCAGTTTGGTGTTGGGGTTTTCTGTTTATTTGTTGTTGTGGGTTTTTTTTGTTGGTTTGGTTGTGGGGTTTTATTTGGTTGGGCTCTTTTGGTTTGTTTTCTTTGTTGTTTTTTTTTTTTTTTTTCCCCAAACATTTTCTGCTTACATTTTTTTCTTTTTCTTTTGCTGCCAGCAATGTTTTTTTTGTT
>NDXB01018450.1:112437-150728 GCA_002631895.1 Agapornis roseicollis
TTTCTTTGTTGTTTTTTTTTTTTTTTTCCCCAAACATATTCTGCTTACATTTCTGACTTTTACATTTGCTGCAAGCAATGATTTTTTTGTGTTTTCCCTAGATGGGGATCCTTTCTGGGAAGTTGTTGAGCCTCTCTATGTTCCCTATTAGCTGCTGATGCAGTTTAAAGTTGGATTATGCTGCCATGAGAACAGATATTCTCTTCTGAGAAGAAAACAAGTCAGCAAATTTGGAGGACTTAAAGGCAAATTAGTTCCATGAGAAGGCCTTTTCCCCTATTTTCCACTGGAACGATGAAGTGGGATTGGACACACACCTTAGAAATAGCTGATGACTGGAGAATGAGACTTGTTCAGTCTTAGATGCAAAGATGGATCACGTTGAACTCTGGAAGACATTCCCAAATCAAATACAGCTAAAACCCGGCAAGAGTCTTCCTTCAGTGGTAGACAGCAAAGAGCTGTTCAAACTTAAGAAAGCCAAGACAGACTGAGATCCTCTCATAAGTCTCATTTGGCCTACCACACCATGATGAATGAGTAGAGAGGAAAAGAAATACATGAGATAATCCAATTTAGAGAACGGGCCTCTAAAACACATTTTCTCACAGCAGGGAAGATTCTTACTTGTCTTGTCCCAGAGTAAACTAACAACATCAAGAACAGTGATGACAAATGGGGTCAATTGCTACAAGTCTCACATTGCTGACAGCAGAGAATCAGAGGAAATGCAGAAAAGAAATTCACCCTAGAACTCCAAGATGAGTTTTCAGGATTTTCAGGAAAAGAAGCAAAGCCAAAATTTCCAGGTTTTCTCTTTTCAAAAAAGATGAAATAAACTTAGTGTCTGCCTCAAGAAATAAAAATTCAGCTACAGACTTTTGTTAATCATAACATAATAAACATTAGTAATACAACATGCAAATATTTATTCTTTTATTTACTACATCATGCTATGAAGAAGTAATAATATAGGCTGAATTTGCAGATAAAACTGTTGTAAGGGAGCCAAAGCTTTGGGTTTGCTGCTAAGAAGCTGAAAGTAAGGGCATAAAAAGCAGACAGGTATTTTTGTCCTCAGAGAACGTAATTCAAAGGAGGGCAGAGAGCTACAGGTTTTTGACATTAATATTTGTAGCACTGTGAATTCAATGGACAATTAATTAAAATTAATAGATAGTAAAAGTATTGCCATTTAAACACCCTTGATAAAATGTTCTGATATGCTTTTAAGATTTTGCTGCTATTATAAAGGCATAGGCTGGGGGAAGAAGGAAAGATAGAGGGAGGCCTGTTTGGAGAATCAGAGAGATGTTGTGCAACATGCTACTTAAGCAAAAACTAGCACCATGCAGCTTAGCTCCAGTGTCAAAGTACTCATCACATCATTCCCACCACTAACAGAGAAAAGAGACAGTGAGGGCTTAATTTACCTAGAAGTAATAAAGATCTCTGACTTGTTTAGGATTTACCTTTGAAAATTAGTTACCCATAAACGACTGAATAAATGTAACACAACTGAAACCACCTACGTTCATGTCTTTCACATTGTGGGATCTGCATGAACTTAGAATCGTGCTGAATGCAGTCTGAAAACAGAAACCAGGTATGAAATCTCAACCTCTCCCAATTAAACAAACAGGTAAGCATTCTGTTCCTCTCTAGCCCATTGAGGGAAGATTGATCTTCCTACCTGCAAGGCACCTTTGTCTCTTGGTGCTCAATAACTGAAGAACTTACACAGTTATTTAAAGCACATATAATATAGGTGCAAATTCAATGCTGAAGTTATGCAAACAGAATACCACATAGCCAAACTACATGCTCCCTCAGTCCTTTTTTTTTAGCTGGGAGAAAGTGCATGTTATGCATTAAAACAGGGATCCTCTGGAATTCCAATGCCCATTTAGTTTGAAAAGGTCATAAACATAAAGGTCAAGCTGCAAACTCTATATTAAACCATGCCGCTACATAAGCCTTCAGGGCTTTTGTTGACATAGTGTAAACTATGCACGCAGGTCCAAAATCACAAAATACTAGACGGAGCAGGATCGGTCCTAGGTTTTACAGCAGAACACTAATCACCTCTTGCATCATCAGCTCCATACAGCTTTCCATACATGACAGCTAACTTCTACTAATAAGCCATGTATCTAACTGGGCTTTTCAGCATTAGACCTCAAGGTTCCCCAGAAGGAAAGTATCAGCATCTTTTTCCACACGATGATATTGAGGAACAAGGAGAAGAAAGTGACACTGGCTAATGGCAGCAAAGATAATCTAAATATACAGTGCTGTGTCAATATACTTCTCGGGGTGCACCTTGTATTCAGAGTATCTGGAACAACAGGATCTTCTGCATGCCCTGGATTGTTGGTTATTCCTACTGCAGAAACAGGTGCTGTTGTTAGTGCTATTATTTATAACAGCAGTAATATTTAATGACAAGATTCATATGGTAACAGCACTGAACTGGATGGTCAGGGTCACAGATTTCTCATTAAGTCTAGGGAAGCTCTGTCTCTATGACCCCCTGCAGTGATGCAGCATCTTGCAGCAGCAGGAGCAACAGCCTATAGCAAAACCACTAGAGTTATTTAAATAGCAAAGCTCTTCTAAATCATTTCAACTAT
Source organism: Agapornis roseicollis (assembly GCA_002631895.1). Taxonomy (NCBI): domain Eukaryota; kingdom Metazoa; phylum Chordata; class Aves; order Psittaciformes; family Psittacidae; genus Agapornis; species Agapornis roseicollis. The sequence goes on from NDXB01018450.1 coordinate 115,071, forward strand.
TTTACCCAGAAAGGTTACAATAAATGACAAATTAAAGTATCGTCTCAGTTTGGTAGGTGAAAAGGAAATATTATTATAAGGTGTTGCTTGATTGCAAGCGACTCTAATAATGTAAAAGAATGCAGCAGAAGAGTTGTGGCTTCTCTTTGTGCTTAACCAGGCAGCATTTTAATGAGAGTTGGTGAATTCACCAAGGAAAGGACCAAAAAGCTGCAAAAGGCAGAGGAGTCCAGCAAAAAGTTCAAATGGGAAAAAAGTGTCAAAACCATGAATAAAGGTGGATTTCTCCTGGGAGGAAAGTTAGGGTCAGTGAGGAAGACAAAGGGAATGTAAACATTAGCTAATAAATTGCATGTAGCATGCTGAAAAAAACAAGGGAATGGGAGGAAAACTGTAGGAAACATATGTTGTCCTTCCCCAGGGGGTAGCAGGAACCCTAGAATATGATAATAGCTTTGGGTTTAATTTTAATGCGGTTGGCATATTGGAAGCTGTGCTACACGTTCAAAGAGGAAGTGTTGCTGTTTCTGTCTGTCATCTGCACAAACTAGCAATAAAAGGTAGATGAAAATGACTCTTACAGACCCTTTCTCTAGTGGTCCTTGCCCTTCCTGTTGGCTAAACTCACCCGCAAATAGCTATGCTGAAATGAGAGCCAGGCTCAGACCCAGTAAATAAAGACTGCTGAGGCACCCTTTCCACTAAGTCTGTGGCAAAGGCTTTTTGTTTCTGTATAATCTTTCGTACAGTATTTGCTCTATAACCCTTCATTTAAATAACACCACTTTGTGCAGACACTGTTTTACATCCAGAGGTATACAAGCATTATTTTCAAATATTAAGTAGCACAGTAACTTTGCAGGGTCATTGTGCTGCTGCAGAAAGTCTCATTTTGGAGATGTTAAATGAGTAATTTTAATGACATAACTGAATCAGAAGCAGAAGTGGGAAATAGGTTCTTATGAACATTGACTGTCTCTTCACTGCACACCACGTCAGACCCTCAGCTCCCTATCTTTTTAGCAGCTACATCCCTACTGGCAGTTCCCTGAGATTTTAAGACTTCTAAGGCTTCTCCTCTTTGCTAAAGATATTTCTCACTCCCTATTTTTATAAGCAATTTTACGTAAGGCAATTTTGTGGTTGAGATCTCACATCAAAACACATTTCTCTTTTTCAGCTTGCATTCAAGACAAACTTTTGGTGGCTCCATTTGTAACCCATATGTTGATGCATCCCATTCTGTTTCACAGTTAAATGGATGGCACTGGACTGTGAAAAGTTTGAATTAATTATTTGTGATAAACTGTGAAAATCCGTGAATAAAATGATAATAATTGGACACAAATACGGTAAAAGCTGTCATAGAAAGAAACGCAGCACATCCATGTGTCGCATCGCATCCTGTCACAGGCACTTATGAAAGATGTAATATAAATTGTCTCAAAGAACTTGCAAAAATAAAAGGCAGCCTGGATAGTCGTATTTTAGCAAATGTGTTTGCACTAAGGGTACCTTCTGTTGAACAGTTCTGCCCACAAGCTGTCTGTAGAATATAGAACATCTCTCGAGCATGCTTGCCACCTTGAAGCAGGGCAGTCGGAAGCAGAAAAAAAAGAACAGAATGCAGAAAAAAAGGTGAAGAAAGAGAGAAATGAGGGACAGCAAGTCTAAGTACCATAAATACATTTAGAAATGAGATTAGCAAAGTATGACAATAGAATTTAAATGACAGACAACATTAAGATTGCAATAAATAACATAGTATGAAAAAAAAACAATTCAGCCATACAGCGCTCTTCAGCTTAGCTAAGGAGTCATAACAAAAGCAGGAGTATTATTATTATTATTGTTATTATTGCTATATTAAAACAGCATTTTCATCTCAGCATTAAAAAAGTGGGTTTAATTTGGGGCGTGGGGCACAGTTCATAGTTAGTTTTCTTGCTCTCAAAACCATACATACATACGCTTTGCTTCCTCACCCCACTGGCTCCCAACTTACCGACAATATCAAACCAGAGAGGAATGTTAGATGGTTGCACAGAGACCACCCCGACGATTTCTGTCACTTTATCACTTTCCATGACAGTGAAGTTGTAAAAGGGTTCATCAAAAGTCAGGGGCACAGGTGAGGGTGCAGGCTTTTTTATCCACTCAATATGGAGGCGTGCAGTTGAGGATTTCTGGGGCCTGCCATTGTCCACTGCTTTTATCTGGCAGGTACAAAGGAAAGAGGACTCCGAGTGAGCATCCCAGTTGGGACAGATCCAACCTAATTCTATCGGACGAACATGACATCTTGGAAAATGGTCTTTGAAATGCTATATGCAAAATCCATGGAAAAAGATAAGCATTTATTTCACAGTTCTGTCTTTTTTTTTTCCCCATTACACTTTGACTTTTCATTGAAAAGACTGATTTTGAACTGAAATGCTTTGTTTTAGGCCAGGATGCCTCCCACTAGCCTATCTAGTGGGAGGTGTTTCTGCCCATGGCAGGAAGGTTGGAACTAGAGGATCTTAAGGTCCTTTCCAACCCAAACCTCTCTGTGATTCTATGAACCTATGTCCATGTCGCTCAAGACCCTGTCCAACCTGGCCTTGAATACTGTTAGGGATAGAGCATTTACCACTTCTTTGGGCAGCCTGTTCCAGTGCCTCACCACCCTCACGGTAAAGAACTTCTTCGTTATGTCTAATCTGAATTTGCCCTGTTTAAGTTTAAATCATGATGGTGTAAGGCCTCCTGGAGATGCAATTTAAGACTACTCCACTAAGATCCTCCTCTCCAAAACCAGCTTCCTCTTCTGACTTCATCCTCCAGCCAGTTCCCTCTTGCAGCAAAGCTGGGAGCTTTATAATGACCCTGTGGGATGCCATGCACTTGCAAAACATGCTCAGTCAGACCATATTTGATTGTTTTTAAATGGCATCTGTATTGCAGATAAGACTGGCATTGCTTACATTGCCTTCTTCAGGACTATTAATTGAGTTAAATCAGTTTCAGATCATTTCCCCTATTCTCCAAAACAAATATGATTTAATTCTTTGCCATATTTATTTTCCTTGCTTTCTCCTCTCTGTTGTGTTCATTAGGAGCTACCCTGCTTGGTGCTAATACTTTTTATTATAATGTCCTCTAGATGGATGGACAGACTTCAGGTTTGGTATGCTTCGTGGTTTTAACACAGCAAAGACAAGATGAGCAGCAATAAACAGGCTTAAAGAAACGGAGAATATAGGTTACAATATCAGTGCTTTGCTGAATAACATCAATGTCAAAAGGTTTTTCTTTTAAAACTAAATGAAATGTTTCTGGCTACATAGGACCACTGGTGTAAATGTGCTGTTACTATGTCTGTTAAAAATGGGAAATATTTTCCTGGCATTTCATTCTCTAGGAATGGGCTTTGTGGGTTTGGTGCTAACAGTTGCCATCCTGGTCTGTTCAAGGTTGGCAGTGCCTTAACTACGACTGTCATGTATCACTCTTTATACTGGAGGGCCTATTTCTGAAGAAAAGTCAGACCATGGGTTTGTACATCAATGAAAGGGCACTTACTGTTAAGATGTCATAACTCCCCGCTGTGAACTGCTTTCTGGAGGAAACCATCCCTGTTTTGGGATCAATAAAAAATTTCCCATCGTCATTTCCATCCACGATGCTGTATGAGATTTCTGCATTAGGGCCTTCGTCTTTGTCAAAAGCAAAAGCTCTGTAGATTGGCTCCCCTCTTTTCTTACGATCCCTCTCTGGCAGTTTGATCTGATAGACTTTCTCCGGAAACTGAGGTTTGTTATCATTCTCATCCAGAACCTGGACCACCACCCAAACAGAGGACTGCTTGGGAGATGTGCCCCCATCTGAGACGGTTACCTGAAAAACAACAGCAGTAGAGGTTATTCTGAATGGGTACAGTGGGACTTCATCAATTGGAAAACACGAATAAGACGTAAGGAAACACCTTTCCCTTCCCAAAACCCTTGGGGTTTACAAAATCCGCAAATACAAGACATGCTCACTATAAACATGCTCAGTGCCTAACTCAAATATTCCAACAATGGCAAATACAGGAATCCGGAAGATATTTTACTTCTGAGATGAGCTTGGAATGGGAAACCGACAATAGATGAGAAATATATTTCTCAAAACATAAAATCCTTTAATCTCAAGTTCTTCATGTTTACCTCAGAAAATTGGAATTAACCCATTAAGCAGGATCCCTGCTTTTCTGCAAACATATATTAATGTGTCTTCAGTCAAGCAATGAATTTGAAAGATGCATTTTTTCTTCAATCTTGAGAGAATCTGTCACTTTTTCCCATTAATTACTTAGACTTAAACAACAAAAGGATTTCTGTCAGTTCTTTTCATTCACTACCTGAGATATGAAAGCTCATTAATTCTAAGACTGCTTTATATGATTCTAAGGGGCACTGAGAGGCAGGTGAGCGAAAAATTTCTGCTGCGTTAAGCGTACTGTAATGCCAAAAACACATGAGAAATAAAATCTTTGAGACAAAAGTTAATTAGTAATTTAGCTGCAACTTAAAAAGAACTACTAATAATTTTCAGTCTGAAACACTGCGAAGATGAAATGATCCAAGTTCAGCAAGAGATTTAATAATATGCCTTCAAAATGCAATCAATATGTTTCCAACTTCTCCCTCAATATTTCGATTGCATTTATTAAAGAGAAAGAAATAAGGCAGAAAGTTATTTCTGTTTGCATGAAAGAAGCTTAAATTTCACTTTCAGTTACATGCCAATTCCCACAGTAGCAATTTCTGATGATAGTGAGCCAAGATATTACATCCTCTTCCCTGCTCATACTAATCATTGCACATCAATTGTTTTGCTGGGTAAGTCCTCAATGCTTCATTTTCCTTAAGTGTTTCTGTGTTCCCTTACAAATCATGCAGCCCTATTGTCCAATCCTCAGGCAAAGCAAAAGTTTTCTGGGAATAATGCCCCTTGCTTTTGTCCCCTCCTTCCAAAAAGAAGTCTAAACTTAGCTTAACCCCAGTTAAGTACCGAGATCAGCAGAAAACCTACAACATTTTCTATGATAAAGGTAAAAGACCTTTTCAATTCCCTGTATTTATCTACACTTTTAAAAACTGAAGCAGTGGAATGGAGAAGACTGACACCCCTAGGGAGTGAAACCCTGTATTTACAGAACAATCAGTGGTAGGGCACTTCATAGTGGCAATGTAAAATCCCCCAAATTAGCCCATAACTCGTTTGGAGAGTGGAGCCTGTTTTCCCATAGCAACCTCAGGCCTCTCTTGCTCCGAAAACCATTACCAGGGTTAGCAATTAGCACTTGGGATTGCCACTTCCTGATGCAGATGACTGTGTGCTGGCAGCTGAATTGGGATGGACCATCCCTATCCTGAAAAGCCACCAATGTGCCATCTTCCAGTTACCACTGAGGCAGCTCATTGCCAGCACTCAGCCATCCAGTTTCTATTCCACCCCCTGAGTGACTTCACTGGGAACTTCAACCTCTCCACTGCTCCAGAACTTCAGAGCTTCCATAGCAAACAAAAAAGCCAATTCTGCCAATTCTCTTATTACAGGCTGTCAACTATAAATACCTTCTGTCCCACTCAGAGGCTGAACCCTCCCATTTCTAATCTACTCTGGTACAAGTGGCTAAGCTCTTGGTAAGAGCACAGGTTAACAAAGAAAAATCTTCAGGATTTTTTGCTGACTCCACAGATACAATAATCAGTGGTGCCAGTCAGTACAGGCTTTAGTAGAAACAGAGACACACTTATTAAATACTGGTCAAAAATGCCAACAAAATGCTGTTTTGGAGGTTAATGCTTCTAATGCATAGAAAATACCAGCAAGATTCTGGATGCATGCTTCCTGAACAGAACATCACTCAATTTTTTTTTTAGGAAAAGATGTTTTCTTCAACCTTGTAGCATAAAAAAAAATAAAAAAGGGGGGTGGAGGGGGAAGGAGATGAAAAGTTTACAAGCAATAACAATAATAAAATCTCTGAAAACCACAGTGGCATAGTCAGTCAGGCAACTATGCTAAAAACTTACTTCAGAGACTGCGTAAGAAGCGAGACCATCCTCCTCTCTTACCAACATACAGTCCCACAGTTTGTTAGGTTACTGCTATAATCCTGCCTAATACAGTGTTGTGGCACATTAGTTAGCATTTGTGTAAGCCCAAACTTGTGGGAAATCCATTCAATAACAGAAAAGTTGCACTGAAAGTATTTGCAGACAGCTAATTGAAATAGCGACGGCTATAATGTGAAATGCCAGCTAATTAGAAGACATTAACACAGAAGGCCTGAAGTTAGTCAATTCTACTCTGTCTAAAACTTTATGTCCCCAGAAAGTAAAACATTATGTACAAGCTAAGCCTTTTTCTCTGGTGACACTCAAAACTTTTCAAAGTGACAGGCTCCAGTTCCGCTCGAAAAGCTTCAAGTGCCAGATACAGAAGCTGAAGCATGAGTTAAATCTCCCTCTTTGCAAGCATGTACATTAATTAATTAACCTGCCCTCACACCAGCAATGCGGTTACTTCCCAAACTGTAAATCCGTGCCCTGGCTGATCCCTCTTTTCTGCTCCATCAGCCTGACCCTAGCCTGGCTTTTCAACTTCACGCTATGAACCGGGTAAAAGATGCAAAATTGTTCTCCGTCTCTACAGAAAACACATTAAAACTGCCCCTCAACATGTTAAAACAATAAATTGCTGGCAGTTCAAAATTGTTCCCAGACCAACATGGAGAGGACCAGGAGGTCATTCAGCACACTGCTCTGCAAACAGTGTCTCCACCAGAATACCGTATCACACCAGCACTTAGGGGCCCCTCTAACTAAGGCAATTTTGATTCAAATATTAACACAGTTCTCAGCAAAATCCTTAAACAGCTGGAAATTACAGTGAAAAGTAACCAGGGAGGGGAGGGAGGCTGGGACGTTTGTGCAGCAAAGATACACAAGCTAATTCACAGCTGGTATCTCTGGAAATGTGAAAAGCAGATGTGCAAGGCACAGGAGATCTTGCCAGGAGAGAAGCTGTAATTCAGGACCAGTGGGGTTCTTTTGTTTAGAAATCTGCAGATGGCATGGCAGGGAAAAAAAAAAAACCCAAGCAAAGGAAGGTGATACAGATGAATGACAGACCATCTCAATATATGCTTGTCAAGATGTGCCATCAGAACCCCAACAAGATGTGAATCTTTCAGTAATCATGATGGGGAAACAGTGAGGATCAGAGTTAAAACCTTCCTAATGGAGATGAGGAATGGCTGCTTCATCAGCATGTGCTTTCCTAAATTCCAAATACCTCCTCCAGTCTATGTGCTGAGTCTGGTATCCACAAACTGTGGGTTCAGACATGCTGCTTCTGGCCCACACACAACCTGAGATAGGCCAGCCAACTGCTATCCCTTGTGCCCTTCTGGTTAGGTACTGATGCACATTCTGTGTTAACACAGCCTAAACAGAAGATATGACCTCTGAAGGCTGGGATACAGTCTTGAAAGCAGCTGAATTTTGACTCTCTGACCAGCCATACTAAGGCTTGGTCCTTTGACCAGGGGTAGAATATCTTACAAGGAATGTAATGGCATGTTTAGTAGTGTCTGAGGGCAATATAGGTACTCTGTACCTGGAAATTTCTTTGCTGGAGTAACAATATTCACACATCCTTTACAATAGTTCCTTCAGCTGGATGGACCAGGACGAAGGCCTCCTGAAATTCCCTTCACTTACATCAGACACATATTTTTGGAGAAAACCACACAAAAATATCTCCTTCCCCAGGGTATAACAAAATCAGAACAATAACAGAAATTTCAAAATTCAAGTAAGGCAATTTCCATTTCTTCTGCAGGATCTGCTTCAATAGGTTTGATCTATAGACATTAACACTACCTTTCCTACAGGACTGAGGAAATAGTCTTTCATATTCATGTTTATTTTCAAGTCCACAGATCAAATAAAAAGGGAATTCCACAGCAGTGGACCTTCTCAGCGACAACCAAGGTCAGTATTAACTGTTAACATACAGTGGCCACAATATTAGATGTGAAAATGTCTTCTTTTTAGGAGCACAGAGAAGGCAGAAAGGAGACGTGTAGGGTGAAAATGTTGGCTGAAACAAAATACCAGTCTAGCAGAACTCAACACTGGTGACATAAATCATTTTGCCTTGAGTCAGTCACTCCTAAGAATTGGACAGTGTGCGCTTGCAGCCCAGAAAGCATTGTGTGCAGTTCTGGTGTCCTCAGCATAAAAAGGACATGGAGCTGTTGGAACAAGTCCAGAGAAGGCCACGAGTATGCTCACGGGACTGGAACACCTCCTGTATGAAGACAGGCTGAGAAAGTTGGGGCTGTTCAGCCTGGGGAAGAGAAGGCTGCGTGGAGACCTCATAGCAGCTTTCCATATCTTGGCTCACCAGGCCAATGATATGCCACAGTTTGCTGCCTTGTTCTCTGGAGGAGTTAGGGAGCCGATATCTGCTACTGAGAAGGATAAACAGCTCCTCCAGAATGCCCGAGTCCTTTTCACTGCGTCTCTACCACTCTGTCCTAAGACATAATTAGCTCCCCACACCAAGAACCAGACTGATTAGAGGCCTGACTGATTTAAACTCTCCACATTAAACACAAATGCACTTATCAGGTGATTACAGAATCCTTCTCATAAATCTTGGTCCAAATAATATTTAACTCTATGCAACTCTTTAATAAACAGAACCAAATTTCAACCACAACTGACCTGTAGAAGCTGGCTGTATAAACTTAGCTGTAGGAGGGACTCAAGTCTTATCCTGGCTCCCTGACTTAAGCTTTCAACACCCATTGTTTTCCCTCACACCAGCTACCAGAAGGCTGTGTGAAGACCTCATAGCAGCATTCCAGTATCTGAAGGGGGCCTATAGGGATGCTGGGGAGGGACCCTTCATTAGGGACTGCAGTGACAGGACAAGGGGTAATGGATTCAAACTTAAACAGGAGAGGTTTAGATTGGATCTAAGGAAGAAATTCTTTCCTGTTAGGGTGGTGAGGCACTGGAATGGGTTGCCCAAAGATGCTGTGAGTGTTCCATCCCTGGCGGTGTTCAAGGCCAGGCTGGACGAAGCCTTGTATGGCATGGTTTAGTGTGAGGTGTCCCTGCTTACGGCAGGGGGGTTGGAAGTGGATGATCTTAAGGTCCTTTCCAACCCTAAATATTCTATGATTCTATGACTGTGATACTTAATTGGAGGAGGTTTAGCTCTTGACTTACTCTGGAATGCAAATGGAACTGTGAGGACCACCCTCCTGAATTAAAAGTCCAATATTGTGTCTCATTAACAAAAGCTCATGACTTCCAAGGTAATTATTAACTCAGCTGGAGAGAGTAGCTAGCGGGGATCTTACTTCAACAAGTATAACAAGACAATCAGCAGGTGTTTAATGCGAATTATCAAGCCTCAAGAAGAATGAGAATCTTCTTCCATATCATTCCTTGGCAGAAGGAAGTACTCAGCCTACCCAATTTTAAGTTAAGAGGCACTGCCACATTACTGTCATTAGCATTGCTAAATGCTGAAGATGTCATATTTGCTTGCTTATTTTAATTCGTGTGGTATCTGCTGAATGCAAAAAGAGTTAGCTGAGATGCCTGTGTCTCTGAAGATTGTGCATAAATCAGGCTTTCAGGTAAAAGTGTTTCCCTTCCCTCAACCAGAAATGTCAATTTTGCTTCAGAAAACTTTAGAAAAGATAATCTGGTTGAGTTATTGAAGACAGAAAAATGATGAGAGGGAGCCTGAGAGCTGAGGCATACCCCTGCTGTTAGTGACTGATGGGTTTGCTGCTTCTGCCAATGCGCAAACGAGCTGCAGTACCTATTGTAAGGGTTTCTGGAATTCAGCCCAAGTAAGAGAAATAAAAGATTATAAAGGAGACCTCAATGAGGGATAAATGGAACTTTAAAGTCAAATACACTGAATTACTATCTTTGCCTACTTCAGAGAGCTACTGAATTCACAGCTAAATTCTTACAAGGAAATATTTTTCTGAAATGCATGATATTACTGAACTACATCTTGGATTGTTGTTACAAACTGAAGGCAGCATAGCTCAAAGATATACAGAATAGGAGAGGGAAATAAAAGGTTTTTCATTTTCTCAACACAAATACTGAGTTAGCTGAAGCAAACTAGGTGACTTTTCTTTCTAATTTGGCATCCATGGAAAAGAAGTGGGCAGATGTTTATTTCACTTATCCTAACAGAATGTAGCATTGCCCCAAAAGACAGATTACTTAAACACTTTTTGTAGGAAAGAGCTCCAATCATATCAGTATGACCATCTTTCCTTATTTCCTTTACAATGTGCGAAACTGGGAACTCTTGTTTTCAATCACAAAAACATTAATCCATTCACTCTGGCCAGCTATGAGAAATAAATATTTTAGAGTACATTTTAAATACAGATTATTACTGACACAAACACTCTAGGTGGCTGATTAGGAAAGTCAATGGCTTCCAGCCACATTCAAACTAGAAAGCAGTGCATAATGGTCTGTTATACCATTTGAGAATTAACGATGACATCAGGTAATTTCAGCACTGTGTTGCCAAAAGACAGGAAGGAAGGAAGGAAGGGAGGCTTTTTCATTTGGAGTTAAGTGCTCCCTGCAGTATCTACAAACCTAAACATTAGAAGAGTGTACTGGAGAAAGTCTTAGAGGCTTCAAATCTTAGCTTTTGTCAGACTCAAAGTACTGAGACCAGTGGATGGTAATCAAATGATCTGGCAGAATGAAATACCAAAAAGAGTGACTTAAAAGCTTAGAAATATTACTACTACTAGTACTACTACTACTTCTGCTGCTACATTTATACTGTGTCATACTTTCTACAAACTTTTGAAAATTGAAACAGTAAACAGGAGTGAGAAACTCTGAAAAGCTACCTAAGACTTGTATTTTAGCTTTAGTAGCAATACAAGGAAGAATGCGTAACTCTTGACAGTGACACTCCAAAAGGAAAAAAAAAGTAATTTTCTGTGGGCATTGCTTTTAAAGTTCATTGCAGTTTGGAGATGCTGACAGCCTTTGTGCATCGGGCTGTATTTATAGGGTTCTATAATGGATAGATGCTAAGGTAAGTGCAGAACCAACCATTACTCTATTAAATTCCCAGGACAGCAGCCTGTTCTATGTTAAAAGAACCTCCTTTAGGCAATGTCAGAAAGTATCTCCCCCTTTTCACTTACTAAAAATAAAACTACAGTCCTCAGGATTGTCAAGCACCTGTAAGTTTACTTTTGACAAACTTTCTTCTGGTGGTGTTCAAGGCCAGGTTGGACAGGGCCTTGGCTGACATGGTTTAGTGTGAGGTGTCCCTGCTTACGGCAGGGGGTTTGGAACTAGATGAAATTAAAGTCCTTTCCAACCCTCGCTATTCTATGATTCTATGAAACCATAGATAAAACTTTGCTCAGAAGTGACTCTAAGCTGATCACTTTATAGAAGTCCAAATGTTCCCCCTACTTCTACTTCTGTGTAATTAAACACAGAAAATCTTAACCTGCAATGCCCAACAGTAGTGTCTAATCACTTACGATTCAGCAGAAATCATCTGGTAAGAGATACCATTGCACAGCTAGGACTTTTCATAAGCTTCTAGGTGATACCACCATTGGAAGTGGTGCTTGAAACTACGCAGATCATATCCCACGTTGAACAGTTTGCAAATGGAAAGTTTGAGATGATCATAATAGAAACATCAACCTCAGTCTCCAAACAACAACCGTACAGGCATTTTGAGTACATGAAGAACTTCCTTTCTTTCCTCATGAGGCTAAAATAATGAATATGCTACTCCAGCAGAATGAAATGAATGAAAATTTGAAAAGCAGAAGAATATACTCCAAATAGTCCTCTGACAATATCTGGACTCAAGGAACCACGGATATTTACCCACCTTCAGATGGACACCTTACAAACAAGATAAAGATTGATAGGAAATTGCTTAAAATAATTTTTACAGGCATATGAAGCCTCTTTTGGAACAATCTATTACTAAACAGAATTATAAGTACCCTCATAGCCTCTGAATGTGGAAGAAGATTAAAGTTCTGTATTGATCTTCACTGTAAACTTTGAAGGTGTTTAGCTCCTGCTGATAATGAAGATTACAATCAGAGAGTTTTGTGAACAGAAAATGAGCAGTCAAATCCGAGAATATTTCACTTCAAGCAGCTTTAAATAACATAATGCTTGTAAATTAAGATATTTATACAGTTTAATGTTGGTAGCAATCTCCATGTCAAGTGTAACTCCATTCATACCTGGATACCTATTTCAGCCATTTGTGGATTTTGCTTTCCTGTGATAAGAAACACCTGTGATCAAATATTGATAAGTTCTCCTCTACCAGATTCACCTCTACAGATAATGCCCTTCTCCAAAATCTTATCTCAGCACTCAGAAAATAGAATAGCTCTCAGGTTTTGTGCTTCAAAAGAGGTGTGCTTCAACTTCTAAGCTCATTGCACTGCTCTTTCCTCAAATATTCAATTACCCTTCTATTTTTATCACAAAAGTCACTTTATTCTCATTTTCACTATAAGCAGGAACTGCACCTTCTTCATTTTCCTCAAAATGATGATGATTGTTACATGTCCCCAACATTTCCCTTTTCATAATTAGACCAGTCAATATGTGTAATCATGTGAGAAAAACACTCTGGCTATTAATAAAGACATAAGATCTTATCCATGCTTCCAAGATCTTTCTCTGATATTAATAATTTATTTTATGTTTTAATTAACAACAGAAATGCTTTGCTCAAAAATATATGCTGATATATTGCCAAAATTTAATCAAGCTATAGTACTAGTTGCAGTGGAGTTAATTAATCAAGCAGCAAAGCAATATATACTTTACATCCTTGCTTCGGTGTGCAGCTGTATCAGTTTGTAGTATAGGTCCCCAGATATTCAAACTGATGTGAAATAAAGGCACAGCAACTCTTTTCGTTCTCAAATTGCGTGCAGGTGATTTCCTGTGTGTGGCAATAGCCCTCCATCTATTTTGCAGTAAGTCAGCAGCTCTGCTTCATGCTAATGTGGTATGTAGTGTTGTACTTCCTCTGAGAAAAGAGAATGTACAAAGGAGCTTGCTCTGATTTGCCCTTTGGAATATGGTGTCATTCAGTTTCTATTACAATAGAGCAATAATTTGAACTAAAACTATCAGTCTTCAAAGTAAATACTGTCTTCTCTCCTAAACTATAATATTAAAACTTATTTCAAACAATTTTTCATAGAAACATAGAATCATGGAATGGTTTGGGTTGGAAGGGACCTTAAAGCTCATGCAGTTCCAACCCCCTGCCATGGGCAGGGACACCTTCCACTAGAGCAGGTTGCTCGAAGACCTGTCCAACCTGACACTGAACACTGCCAGGGACATGGAACTATGTGGACTCCAAATTTTTGTCCTGGTGACAGCCCCTGCCTTCTGATGTTGGATGAAACACCCTTAGTTGAGGCTCTGCAATGGTCAGGTTCGAAACAATGTTGTTATTACTTAGCGGGTAGTCAAATGAGTTCCCCAGTTAACCAGTGAGACCAAAGATATACCCTGTGATTCCTTAAAATTCTTTACTTTATATGAAGCAGAACCAAGTATTTTCTAAAGAAAGATAACATTTTTTTTTATGCTCTAACAAGTAGCACTTGGTTGTGTTAACAGAGGATGACACCACCTTGTCTTTGGCAGAAAGGCAGATTAAGATATACCCAGCCCCATCTCCAGCTCCTCCTCCAGCCATTTGTTCTTCCCCTGTCATCAGTTTGCAGCCACCTTCACCTGCCAATAAACTGTTTGTGCATCTGTGCTACAAACAGGGCTACTGAAATAATCAGGGCTTAAGATGAAGTGCCGAAAGAGAACGAAATCCCCCAAGAGATAGATGGTTAATGCTTGATGGTGGTGGAAGAACAAAATGCAGAGCGGTTTGACAGGTCCTCAAGTCAGGGTGGGGGTCACTGAAGGGAAATGCATTGCGTAACTACAGTTTTGGTGATGCATTCTGCAATTTCACTACAGACGGTAAATTATTCTACGCATTCCCCTGCCCCCCCCCCAACCAGCCCTATCATAGAATCCATCACTCACCAACAAGCCTTTGATCAGCACCAAAGTAGGCAAAGCCAGGACTCAAGATAAAACATTCTGTGGCCCATCAATAAGTGCTGAAAATATCAAAGTTCCATATTAGGCTATTTTTCCCACAATATGCAAGATGAATGCTCTCCATCCAAACATACATGTAAAATGTTTCAAAGACAGCTTTATAGCTGATAGCCTGATGAGTAGCCTCTGACCTTTAAATGCAATTTCCTTTTTTTCAGGGTAAAAATGAAGCTCCTACAGTTTTACGTTAAAAATAAAGCTTAACAGTTAAAAACCTGGCTAATAAAAAAAATGACTTCCTAGCCAGGTAGAAAGTATATAAAATCAGACTTCTAAGGGGTACAGGCTGTTCCCAACTTTCGATCCCATAATCTAAATTTGCAGAAAGCAAGAATGAACAGTTTAGCCCTCAGAAATGTATGTGGCTTTAGTGAACAGTCACTAAATAGGAAGACTGCTGTGACCATCATTAGTCTAAAGGGAAAAAATGAAGACATGATTTTTTTTTGTGATATTCAAGTTATTTGATAGAAGTTTCTTTGGTTAGCAATGAGTTACAAAGCGAAGTTTTATACTCATGCTTGTTTGAATAAAGTAACTTTTGGAGTCAGACAAGGACTACGTCTTAAGATATCATATGAAGTAGCATAAAAAATGCTTAGAAAATCAGTATGGAATATAAGTAAAATAAGGTAAAGCAGATAAGCATGAACAAGGAGGTTAGTTTGGGGGCTCTTCCCAAGGCGGTTTTTGAAATGACAGTATCATTCTGTTTTTGTCAGACCAGGTTAAAGGAAATCACATCAATAATTGCTTTGATTTTAGCAATAAAAAATTCAGCTTGACTTCTTGATGCCTACTTCACAACTTTCTGTGACAAATTAATTTTAGACAGATAATAAGCATTAATTGGGCCATTTTTAATCACAGTTTCATCTAATAGGCAACACAGACAAGCCTTATTATCTCAATCTCCACTTGTCTTCGATTCTAAGTGTCCTATAAATATCTACTATCCAGTTTACAGTGACACAGGGTCAATTTTACAAGCTGGTTGAGAATCAGCATGGGATTATATACAGGGAAAAAAATACAGATTGCGATTTTGAGGCAAAACTCATATTCTTGGACTATCTTTTAACTTTTTCCAAACTCAGTTTTCAGCTTTGGAAACAGCTTAGAAAATGGGCTTAGGTATTATATGCCATGCAAAAGACATAAAACTGAAATTCAGGTAACTGTT
Source organism: Agapornis roseicollis (assembly GCA_002631895.1). Taxonomy (NCBI): domain Eukaryota; kingdom Metazoa; phylum Chordata; class Aves; order Psittaciformes; family Psittacidae; genus Agapornis; species Agapornis roseicollis. Next base: position 130,500 of record NDXB01018450.1, read on the forward strand.
CTAATGGTAAATGATGAGAGTCATCAGCGCCTTCCCTGATGGGTACATTACGTCTCTGCTTCATCAGACACAGTAAAATCCTTGCTTTTCCTTCACTAGACAAGACAGACACAGCAAAGTGAACGTTTAGGGACCACTTCACTTTAAGCCTGTTTTTCACTTAGTTTACTTCTCTTTTCAGCTCTGTTGAACCTCTATAAGCCTCCAGAAACACCTGAATAGCCTCTGCATTCCCATTTACACGATGGGTGGTGGATTACATACATGCTGCATGGGTAGATACACACAGGGAAAGTCTAAAGGCAAGTGTTTCCCTGTTGAACTGAGTTCATGTTGCCTGAGCAGCCAAAGAATTACAGGTATCTTCTTGGTGAAGGACCTGCACAGCTGTGAAATCCGATGACTTGGAAATCAATGGAGATCTTTCCATTGATTTTGATGAGTGCAGGGCTGCACCTAGAACTCAACAACTTCATTTGGGTAGATTTTATTTGTCATTCAGCTTTTGCCCAGCCCTGGGCTTGAGTTAGATTCACAGAAGGGTTGGAAAGGACCGTAAGATCATCTGGTTTCACCCCCTGGCCATGGGTAGGAATGCCTCACACTAGACCAGGTTGCTCAAAGCCCCATCCAACCCTGTCTCCAGCACTGTCAGGAATGGAATATTTACCACTTCTCTCGGCAACCCATTCCAGTGCCTCACCACCCTCACAGCAAAGAACTTCTTCCTTATGCCTAACCTAAATTTCCCCTGTTTAAGTTTGAACCCATTGCCCTTTGTTCTATCACTGCAGTCCCTAACAAAGAGATGAGTGCCATAAGAAACACCTGAAAGCTGTAAGTCTTTACTAAAGGATAGAGAAGATTTTCACCACTGCAGCACCGCCACCACTATATCCATTATAAGTGACTAGGAAGAATCTTACTGTAATACCCAGGGAAGAGTGAATTTTTTCTGTTCCTTTTAAAGACACAGCAATTTCCAAAGCAATTCTTTCCTTTAATGTGATTGTTTCCCTGTTGTTTAGTCTGTTACAGATAGAGCCAGAGATGATGCAAAAATGATTTTCAGAATGTGCCAAGACCATACTGTGTGTATAGCAGCAAGGTAATGTGGGGGTAACAATACAACAGGAAATGCTGTCCCAAAGATTTAATAGTCCAAATGTGTTGTAGGGAAAAAATAAAAAGTCCTGGCCCAAAAAGTTAATTTCCCTGAGTAACAGAACACATTAAAAATGTTCAGGTTATTAATATTAATTAATCAATTAATGCTATTAGAAGTAAGCAATCGTGAAATGCCTGGAGTCCTGGAAAGGGATCTTTATGTGTTTGAATAATGACATCCTGCTCCTGCAGTGCAGGTATGATTTTAAAAGATGACAACAATACTGTGTCCAGTGCTGGGCTCCCCAGTACAGGAGAGACATGGAGCTTCTGGAGCAAGCCCTGAAAAGGGATACTACAGTGATTTAGGGTCTGGAGCATCTCTCCTATAAGAAAAGGCAAATTAACCCTGCAGGAACGGAACGAGGTACTGAAAACACAGCCCACAGCTCCTAGTAGGGCAATTTTCTCTGTCAAGAAGCAGGATAAATGACTGCCTCATGCTGAGCACTGTGCTGCAGCAGCAAGGATTTCTTTTTGGAAGCTCAGCAGCTCGCAGGAAGCTGGGCATCCTATCACCAGTGTGATCCATCACCAGACAGCCTCCCAGTGCTGCAGAAAAAAACAGACCTTCTGAACACTTCAGACTTCTTTTCATTAAAAAAGCCAGAGCTTTCAATTGATACTTTCACACCAAGAGACACGTATTATAAGTATTAAATGCCTGAAGAGAAGGCATTTAAACCCAATGTTATTTTGCTCTCTAAAATGTGGTTCCCTAGCTGTGGTGCTACAGTTAACACTGCACTCAGGAGGCATCAAGTGCTTTGCAATAAGAATAGTGAAAGATCCTTAACTGTGCATATAAGGGGTAAATACCAATGAAAAAAAGAGACAAAACCTGGACTACAGTATTCAGTTTAATCCCACAAACATATGGCCAAAGCTACATGGAGAGAGTGCACAGATCCATCTGAACAACAGGATTTGGTGAGGAGGATAAGGACTATATGAGAGTGAACCTCACATGTCAGCTCATCTTTCTATTCCTTCTGGTATACATTATGGTCTTCTTTTGACACGGAGCTAACGGACTTGACTCACTGCCTTCTGCATCCCTCTCAGTCTACAGCAGCCAGGCCATTTTGGCACACTTTGACAAACCACACAATAAAGCACCAACTCTGCTTAGCTAAAATGCGTAGTCTAAAACAACTTTTTTAAACTGTGGCAATGTAAAACCATGTTTAAATTTTCCATGGGTTTTTTTCAATTCAGCCTTTAAAATTGCTGAGGGTTAAAAACACATTTTTATTTACACAACACCTTAAAAATTATCTGGAAGGACAGTGAAAGGAAACAAGATTCATAAGGAAAAGCAGGTCTATTTGAAGCTATGGCAGAAAGTACTAAGCTATTTGCTGGTATCTGTATTAAGGATACAAGCTGGTCCTCAGAGAAATCAAAGCCATGAATTGACAGACTGCTATTAGCAATATTTGTATTTTTAACTTTTGTAGACAATGTGAGAAAAAAATAGTTCATTATTTTGGTTCTGTCTTTTTTGCTTCCAATTACTGATGTTAATCCTGGCTCTTGAGCATTTAGAATATCCCTTGCCAAAGAAAGTACTTTTTGCCAGAACATAAAATGAGCTGCTGTGATAACATTTTCGGTGTCTCTGTATCACAGGAGATTAGCAAACAGCAATATTACATTTCAGAATGAGGAGATTAATCTGTTTCCTGACAACCGAAATTTGTTTGCCTGGGATAAGAAAATTATTGCTTTTGAGGGCAGATTTCATAGCACTTGATGCTTCAGGGCCTTTGCACTTTTCTGTTTAAATCATATCTTCATAAAAAGCAGAAGAATTGTTTGGTCTCTGATTATTATCAAGCTGAAGTCAGATGAGAAAATCATTAGGATTCCCATGTTCCATGATAGTATGTTTAGGGAGGAAAAAGGTGTCAAATCTGCTTATGAAGCTGATTCTCAGCCTGATTAGAGGTCTTCTTATCTCTAGGTGTCTAGTAAATACTTTAATTTGTGTCATGTTATAAATTATGCTGAATACTCCAACCTCATTTCAACACATTTCACACAATGATGCACTTTTGCCGTAACAAATTATATTTGAAATTAAAAAAATGAACAGTGTCTTCAGACTACCCTGGTTTTGCATGACAATTTCCTACCCTTTCCAGTATGTCTTTTTTGCTCAAACTGAATGTTGAAGGATTATGTGCCAGAGGGACATAATCTGTGAGTATGATAAAGAGGGAAAATACGTAATACTGAAACACATCACAGGCTTTGGTGAGAAGACTGTAAGGGATGCAATAAGACTCAAGGAAAATGTGTATTCAAGGTGGATTCAAGGTGCACACCAAGTGCATGGATAGGGGCATTTTGGGAAATGAAGAGTTTTGAGCACATCACTGATATTGGAAATTATGAGACCCTTGATAAGAAAAGCATTAACAAGATGGAGACATAGCCAAACAAACCAACCTACCAAAAAATAATCAGAAGAACACTGATAAAAACCAATGATGTTACTCTAGACAGACAGAATAGACCTAAAAAATAAGGATGATCTTCACCATGATAGAGAAAAGAGAAGATATAAAATCAAATAGAACTTGCAAAAGGAAAGAATTGTTCCAGTTTTTCCATTGTGGAGAGGTAGTATGTAAACCAAAGGGCTCACATGTGAAGACGATCTGGGAAAGGAACTGTTTAAACTGTGGGTGTCCTGGGACCTGTCTGCAGTTAGACTCCATGGACACTGCAAGAGCCTGTAATCAAAAGCCGTATCTCAAAACCAAACCAAAGTCTACTCAAGAAAAAGGAACTGGAGATTTAGTGCTGGGATCCCTACATGACGTACTGCAGGGTGGTTGGATTTGGTGTCTATAAGTGATGGCTGTGCAAATATCCCTAAATTAACTATTTTTTGAGATAACAAGTATGAATTCCCAAGAGCCGAGTACAGATCACTCTGAAGGAAAGGACATACGGATGCAAAACTTGTTTAAGGGCATGTTTCTAAATGATGGATTAATTAAAAGGCACACTAGGATTTCCTATGCCCACAGAAGATTTCAGTACAGATGCAATGTATTCCTAACTGAGAAAGAAGATGCTCCCCTGCCTTAAACGCAACACTCAGATTGGTCTTAGCTAGGAAGGCAAGAAACTGACACCTCCACAAAATGTGTGTGTATGGATGTGTGTGCTCAAACACTTACAGACATAAATTAACAGTCTGGCAGCTGATGGGTATTGCAAATGCTACAGAAAACATGATATAGCACTAAAGCAGACATGCTTCAGATAACACAAAGGCTCTGTACATCTAAAATAGATTCAAATCATGTGAAAGATTCCCTGCTGCTTTTGCAGAAGATTAAAACATTGGTACATTCATAAAACAAATGGGAAGATTTAGCAAAGCAGCGTGCCCTTCACAATGACTCTTTGTCTCGCCAAGCATGGAGTCTGGCAAAAGAGACACCCTGAAAGGGTATATCCAACCAATTTAGGCCTGGTAGGTGGGCTCCAGCCCATAAAAAAAGAGAGCTACAGATCTTAAGAAACATACAATGAAGAAAAAACCTGTTAACCCTGAGCTAATCTGTGAGCTAATCCCTCAGTGAGAAAGCAATGTTAGACCAAATTCCTAAATCCTGATTTGAAAAGAAGAACTTGGTATAGACTAACCACAGAATTTGTCTAAACAAGATTAGCATGAGGAGGTTAATAAAACGAGAAGCCCATTAATATATCCCTCTCTATTTCAACAGCATTTAACACTTGGGTGCGGACCTAATTTTCAAGCCACACAATAATGTTTGGTGTCTTAATACATTCCCATCCCATTTGCATTGATCTAATGCTCTGACACCTCTTAGTTCTGCAAACAGAGCAAAAGCAGCAGGTGTTGGGTATATTTTAAATTGCTTTCTTTCATGTGTTCACTCACCCCTTTTCCAGACATACCTGGAATAATGCATCTATGGGCGGTGATGTCTAATTCTCTCATCCTGGGGCTTATCAGGGATAACTTTTGAATGCTCCATCCCTGGTGGTGATCAAGGCTAGGCTGGACAGAGCCTTGGGTGACATGGTTTAGTGTGAGGTGTCCTTGCCCACGGCAGGGGGATTGGAACTGGATGATCTTAAGGTCCTTTCCAACCCTAACTATTCTATGATTCTAACTTCAAGAAAATCACTCCTCCTAAAGCCAGACTAAGCACACCACTCGGGGTCAGCAAAGGAACTCAACTAGCCCTCAGGATAATAAATAAGACTTTGCCCTCTTCACAGTGACATCATGTGTGTCTTAACATAATGCTAGTCACCCAAAAGGGCAACTTCTTGCACTACTTGACTTCACAACTCCATGATTCTAAATCCAGTGAGATTTTGGTTGGGTTCAGAGGGTCTAGGAAATGCTGATACACCTCTAGGCTCCCAGGAGACAGTCACAGCCATTCAGGCTCGCAACCGATAGGCTGTATTTGTTTCCTGGCACAATCCCACCTTCTCTGTTTCCCCTTTAGAAGTGGCAGAAAAGACCTTATAAGACAGCACACTAAGCCTATACACTTCATACCTCCTTCCATGCTTGCAAGCTATGAAGTGCTTAAAGACCTGCTGCTAGATTGCTGTGGGTCCACAAGGAAAATCCTAAAAGAGGCATTTAATGCCCAGCATGAAAAAAGCTGACAGCACTATGCTTTATGGATTTTCATTTCTTCATTTCATGACCCATCAGTTCAGGTCAGTGATTCATGAAATCTGTAAAACAAGCTCCCTCCCCTCTGCAAACTCCAGCTATATGCAAATCATTCCTTAACTAAGGCAAAGCTCTAGGCAATCAGAGATGTGACTTTTCTAATGTGACCATGGTAGACAGCAGTGTGTGAACCAAAGCCCCAGCCATGGACAGCTTTGATCTTGCCATGCATGCTCTTCAAAACACAAACCTGCAAAATCATCTGTATCTTTATAGCGTGCCAACTTTTCATCTAAATGGATAATAGGATCGTGATATCAATTGCTCCCTGCCCATTTCTAGCAGACTTACTATCTGGTGAAACATGATTTTGTTGAAAATATACTTAGGACTGCATTCCACTGTAGATGGTGAATCTGTCATTGTATGTATTGATGAACCGGGAAAATCAATTCTCTTCCATGCGCTAAAGGATGACTAAAGAATAAATGAGCTGTGCTTTTTTATTGTAATACCCAAATAAATTATCAGAAGCCTATAATAGGTCTATAAAAGGTCTATAAACTATTTGATTAATTTCTACTGTTGTCAAGCATTCATAACAAAACCTCAAAGTTTTGTGTATTGAGTTACAAAGAATTTTGATTTAGGAAGTTCATTAAACATAGAAAAGAGGACTGCTTTTCTTCACTGCTATTGGTATCCTGAATCAATTGAATGGATTAACCAAACAAGGCTGAGGTTTTTTAATGCTGGACCAAAATCCTGTAATGTAAGAACTTCCATATAGTAACTGATTAGCTGGCTGCCTTAAGCACTCTCCAAAAGAGGCCTGGATCTTTTGGATATAAATGATGGACTAATTGAGCTGTCACTAGTGTGTTTATCCTTTATATCATATTTATGTCAGCATGTGCAAAACATTTTTAATTTAAACAATCTAATTTTGAGAGATTTAAAAGATTTATATGAATAGTATCTAAAACCATGAAGGCTGAAATCAGCCATAAGCACAAGGCAAAAAGCAAAAAAAAGGCATCCTCAGGCTTGAATTAAAGTCTACAAATTTTGTGAGAATGTCATAGATGTTCCAGTCTCTCAAGGCTCAGTTGGTATTTCACCAAATATATGAAATGAGCTGAGGGACATTGCTACTATTTGATATATATGGACCCATTCCTGCTCTTTGCCTTTGGTATAAATTATGTCATCAGAGTTGTGTGCACATTTCCCATTGGCTACCTGAATTTAAAATGGAACGTTAAGGAATTTAAATATACAAGTATTTTTTTTTTTTAATTTCAAGCTCATTTTGCCCTATTATTATTATTTTATGAAGATCTTTTTCTTAATACGAAAACAAAATTAAAATTCCACATGCATGAAGAAAAATGTTATTAAACTCAGTTTTCCCAATGCTTAGCCTTTGTTGTTTGTGTTACTTCTCAAGTCCCTACCTAAATTAAAGGGACATCTGGGAGCTATTGAGAATTGCAGTAATCAAAGAAGAGAGAACAATCCATAAGAATGCCAGGCTTTAATTATTTTGCAGTTTACAATTCCTGTTCATATCTCTTGCACCGAGGCCACTCAGTTAACAACTGATTGAACTAGTAAATATTTCCAGGGATGCATTCAATAATTCTTCAACTCATTGGATCACATTAGTTAGAGATAATAGTTAATTGAGGAGACCACTTATCACCACAGACAGATGAATCACACTAGGGCTATTCTCATATCTTGCTGTATAAGACTTTCTGCCTGAATACACATAAGAAGCAGTGTGCAATGTCATATGCAAATCTGGCTCTGAAAGAGGGTTGTAACCTTCCATCATCCCCTGCCTTTGGAAAGTTGTTGGCTGCTTCTGAAAATACAAACTTGATGCAGCCCCATGTGTCTCTAGGAGGATGGTGCAGATTAACAACTCTTGAAGAACACAGGGCACAGGATGGACATACACAGCATGGGGTGAGCAAACTCTGCATGTTCCTTCTACACTGGGAACTCAGGTCTCTGGTATATTCATCACCACACTGGCCTATCCCACAGGCAGCTTCACCCTTTACTGATAAACCCATGAAGAGGTGGTACAAGACAAACATGGGTCTGTTATTTTAGAACTGTTTATTTTCTTCCCTTTCTTTTCTTTTTTCCTTTTTCTTTCACTAAGAAGGAGAAAAAAATGACTGCTACTGCTGAACCCAGGACACCCCCAACTTTGAAGTTGACATTCAAGGTCAATGTGTCACCATTCAAAGCTGACATGATGATACAGGTTTCATTGTTTTCTTAGAAAGTTGCGTCTACATACCTACCTAATGTTTGACTAAAAATCCTTTCAAGTGTCTTTGAAGTAATAAATAATAGTCCTTCTACTTCCAGCAAGCACAGACAGTAATAATTTTCAAGTTCAAGCTGAAAATAAAAGGCTTTTTACCTCTTTCTTTAATTCCCCTTGCTTCATCTGATAGGCTTCAACGTTTAAGAGAAAGCCATGTGCCTTTGGAGCCATTTAAACCTCAGACAAAATGTTCAATCAGACACACTGCCTCATTTTTACCCCATCACCAGCATGTCACTGAGAAAAAATGCAGCTTTCTCTGCCAAATGTGGGCAATGCTAAAAATCCATAAGACAAATGCTTACGCAGATTCATAATCCAGGTTTTAAGCAGTGTTCTGTAGAGCACTATTCAGCTACATAAACTTGATGAACTTCATCTTTTATAGTTCCCCTGTAAAAATACACTAGTATATTGCCACATGGCTGCCTATATCCTTCAGGAAACGCTGCAGTTTCTACAAAGGACCCCTGACTTCAGACATCCCCAATGGCAAAAGGCTACAGCCTCACTAAATAGGCTCAGAAGCAAAACAAGATTAAATCTGTTAAGTTCTTGTATGGGAGATGCTGCAGGAAAAGAGGAGGATGGCAGAGAACACAGCGCCAGTCCAACGCTGAACCATCAGTGTGGTGTTTGTGGGAAGAACTGAGAGGCAGTGCTATTTTAAAACACTACTTTTCGAGATTTAAAACCCACTCTTCCCTGCAAACTCTGGCCATAAATTTCCAGCAGCAATTTCCCCTGTGATATTCCAGACCAGATTCCAAATGATAGTCCCTCCATCAGAACTCCCCTCACAATTACAATTTCACATTAAATGAGTGGAAATCTGAATTCTTTTCAGAAGGCTACAATTACAGCAGATTATTACGCTACCCTCTAATTACTGAATATAAATACACATCATGTAACACACTTTATTGTACTCTGTTAGTGTACTTACAGTAAATAGAAACCAATACGCTTCACTCAGCCCATGTATTTTGACACATCGAATTTAGCAATCTATCTTCATTACAACCCCTTGCACTGTTACTGACATCCTTCTCAGAGCTACACTCAAGCATCACAGCAGAAAGATTGATGAGGCTTGTATATACTGATTTGCAGGCACTTGAGAGGCACTGCTACTATTCTGATAACACTAAGTTGGCTAAAAATTAGCTGCACTAAGCCAACACTCTGCTCCCACTTCTCCTCCTCAATAATTATGGTACATGACTCAGACCTTGAAAGGCTTGAGGCTGTTGTAACGGCATTTTAGAACGTATTGTCTTCAGTTGATTTGTCACTCTTGAAGAGATTTAAAGTTCTGACTGTGCTTACTAACACCTATTTTTATTCTTTAGAAAGGCTTTGAATGGACAAGATTTTCACCATGACAAATGTTAAAAGATTACTTCTGAATAAATCCACGGTGGTAAATTTAAACAGTTTGGAGGAACAGAGAGACACTAAGGATGCAATTTTCAAAACTGGCTAAATAACTTAAAAGCCTGCATCACGTGTGCTCATCAAGGAGAAACTAAATAGCCTCAGCACTTTAGAAGCATCAACTTGCTATATACTGTTATCAAGAGGATGAAAAGGTCATCTCTCACTCAGGTAATTTATCCCTGCAATCATAAAGTTTCAATGACTGTTGCTAGAATTGCACACTGAAGCCTGTAGCCCTTTTGGCTCATTCTTTCGCTAAACACGGGTCTTGCCCAAGCAATTCCCAGCAAACTGAACTCCCCAGCAGAGGAAGTGTTTTGCAGAGGCTTTCTGTGATGGAGGCATAAGGAACCCAGCATCTGTAACAGCATGTTCAGAAACCACTCAGGGGGAGAAAGCATGTGCTCAGATCCACCCTTCAGGCTGAACATGCAAGTCAATGAAATGCAGGCAGGTTTCAACAATCTGCTCCCATCAAACTGTACAGGTATACTGAAAAGCAGACCAGGAATTATTCACATTCGGGACATCTCATGATCAGCTGACACAATGCAAGGATGCAGATCCTGCATGAAATGGTTTAGTTTTGCATTTGTTACTCGACATCCATCACTCCAGCAGCTGTTGCATAAAATCACATAGCAAAATCACTAGCGTTTGTGAAACTGTCAGTTGGAGGCATCTACAAAAGACGTGGGCAGAACAAACCAGACAGACTATTTTCTGTGCTTTTTCTATAGCTCAAACTCTACTAATATTCTCCACTTCTAGGTTAAGTAATTTAGCATAATATCATTGCAGATAGAGTCAAGTGTTAACATAAAAATTATTAGAAGACAAAACACATGCAGAAGAGGAAGGAAAGAAGAGGGCCATATGTCCAATTATTGAAGGAGAACAAAGACAGATCACCCAGAACCTCCAACTGCACCTCACGGAAATGCATCACTATTGTCATTTACTTGCAAAGCAAGCAGGTAATTCTCAGAATTACATTTCTTGCTTCAGATGGATATTTAAATTCTTCATCCTAACTACAGAATCTTTAAGACAGTCTGTTAAATAAAGCAAATGCTTTTGGCTTGCTTCATGTGAGAAAGCAACTTAATCAAGTGGTCATTTTCCTCCTGTTTCAAGCAGAACCATTCCATTAGCAAGAATCCACTAAAGCAAGAGACCATCCTGTATAAAATTCAAGACCGTCCAATTTAACCCTAAGCAGAAAAATTTCTACCTGACAGAAAGCACTGAATAAAACCTGCAGCCATGCACAACATTATGAATGTCCCAAAAAAAACCCCCAAAAACAACCAAATTAAGCTCTCAACTTGAGAGCTGACAAAAAATAGCACTGAAATTGCCACAATCAATGAAAAATCTGGGAGCCAAAATACTGTTTTTAATTCTTCTCCCCCGAAAACCCCCAGAAACCCAAAAAACCACCCAACCCTCTGCAAAACAAACAAAAGAACCTCAGTTATTTTAACAGGGTGTCTTGCTCATGCATCTTTTAACTCAGGGTCTTGACATGCTTCTGCATTCATATCGGGACATACTTTTTGGTATGTCCTCTGGCACAGAGTATTAAAAAAGCCATGCTGACACATGTCCATACATTGAAATAAGACAAATAAAGTAGGATGGAGAAAAGATGCACAGCTGACTAGAGCTCAGTACTTTACAACAGACTTCTTGTGTGCTTACAAGGTGAGTCCTTTCCTAAGGATGGCAGCCTTAAAAACCAGTATCCAGTCCTCTCTGGTGGTTAATGTCTTCTCCAATATGGGCAGGGACAGGTATCTCCCAAAGAGCCACCCTAAGCCATCATCAGATGAGGTGGAGGTCTGGATGAGCATTGGCACTACACATGATTACCACCAGAGCAGGTGGCATTGGCACTACACACAATTACAATGATGAACATCTGCTGTCTTATTTTACCTTATTTCCCTAACAATTTCTGAGAAAGAGATGGAAATACTGTTACTAATGGAATTTGCTCATTAAGTATTGGCTGCTATGGGTATTACATCCCTGTCAAATTCTGGTAGGAAAAAGACAGGCTTATTAAAAGTAATTAAAAAGTTGTATCTAGGAAAGGTCTGTCAGTGCCTCAGACATGCACTGGGCAAAGGGGAGCAAGGGTTGCCAGGTCAAGCACTACTCAGAGATTTTCAAAGGGAGACAAGTTTGCTCTCTTTTATACCAGGCAGACTACGGGAAAAAGGGTATGAAATGAAGCCGGAAGGGAAATACTGTACTACTGGGAGACCATGGTTGTCTTGGCAATTAAGGCCTCTCCAGGGGGTTAATTACACAGAGAGAGAGCCAGGCATTTTAGAAAACGTTTTCTGAGTGTGTTACAAGAACAAGCACAGCTAGGCCAGCCTGGCTTTGGATCCCCAGCAGCCTATCTGCTCTGATACCCAAGAACACACCTCCCAAGAGGCAGTGATTCATCAGCACCACAAAGAGCTGAGTTGGCCACTGGGGCCATGTCCCCACCAGAGTCCCATTCCTTTTCCCACACATCATTCCAGGTTTCTTTTACAACAGTTTGGTCCTCTTCATGCTTCCCCAGGACACCCTGCTTAGGTGTTTCTCTTCTCTGTAGCCTGCCCTCCACTTCGCTCCCCATTCACAAGCCTTGGAGCATCCTATGACACCAATTTCCCTCTAGCTCATCTTGAGTCCTCAAAATCTTGAAGATGGTTATTTTCTCAGAAGAGATATAACTCAGGGGAAGAAATATTTTAACTTGTATTGATGACTAAAGCCTAATTCCTATAAGTGATTGTTTTTATTTTTGCTGTTATTAGTAACACTTCCCCATCTGTATGGGAATTGTCTGGCGTGGATTTGTGGATTTGGCATGGTCTCTGAGCAAACAGGTAACTGGAAAAGATACTTACAGATCTAATATTTTCATGAATAGATATATTTAAAAATCAATGCCAGTTTCATTCAGTTTGCAATCTTCTCTGACAGGATAAACTGTAAAGCTTGCAGTTTTTGGAACACATGATTACTTTACTAACTTTCCAACTTAATAAATCTCAGAAAAGGGAAAATCATTTTATTTCCCTCCATTTATCTATGGCCTGGAATGTGCAAGAACCTGCAGTGAATTATCAAGAAAAAAGCCCAACAAACTTGTAGAGTAATAAAATAAACCTTGCATTGTGTTCTGCACTACCTAAAACAAGTTGGGATTTCTAACAAACAAAAATAACCATGGAATATGTAAAAGTATATCTAACTACATTTTGCTGTCAGATAGTGATTACATTGGGACCTATTTTGCCCAGGTACTTTTTTACTTGCATGGATTTGAAGAGAATTTCCTAAAATACATAGTAGGAATGCTTTTGTGGAATAATATGGTTCTTTTTTTACTTGTACCCACACGAATCAAGAATTCTTTATTTCACAAATTCCTTATTTCATAAGAGAACATAGTCAAGGATCTTCTATACCCAAAGGAAAAAAACACTGCATGATGTACAGCAATGTGAAAGAAAACACATGTAGTAAACCAGTAGTTTACAAGTATACCACTTCACATCCAATATATGTGAGCTACTTATAAAGACAAACATTCACCTAAGGGCCAAGTGAATGGTTCAGGCACTCTTTTTAGAGGGCAACTTTTAACTTGAAAATTGTCACTGATAGTCCAAATAAGTGGAAGATGAAAAATTATTCATGAATTCTGATGATGCAGTGAATGTGAGCAACATCAAAGTTTCCATTCATGCAGAAGAATAGCTTGTATGTTAGATCTGAGATGCAAAACTGAAGGCAAACGTGTTTAATCTTAGAGACTGGAAATCTTGGCAGGGTTGTGGTGATTCCAGCAATAAAACAAAAAATATTAAAAATTGCTCTGGTTATTCTAAACTTCTGCCACAAACAGAATTTAAGGGCTACAATAAAAGGTTTAACTGAAGCAGATGAAAGGTGGAAAACAAGAGTTGTGCATATTTGGTCAATTTTTTCCTGTGCTTGAGAAAATGTATTATTTCTTCTGTATACCCAGGCAATTCCCATCTTTGTGCAAGTCATTTATTGAGAGAATGGAGAATACTACTCTCCTGGAACAGGAAGGAGTGATTTTAAACCACAAAAATCAGTTAACCTTTTAACATATATTTTCCACTTAATCTTACCTCCAAGAAATGCTCTGCTTGCTGTTCCCGATCCAATTTTCTTGACGTGGTTGTAATCAGACCTGTGAAAAAAGGATGATGTTTGATTGTCAATATCCATTGAAAAATACATGTCTCTATCGACCAGAAGTAAATTCACTCTTTTTTTTTTTAACACTCAAAGGAAAAAAATGTATTTGAAGCTGTGTCAGACACAGATGTCTTCACATCTGTCAAGCATGGTGTTTCTCAAGCCAGCTATTATGAATTTCTGCCTAACGATGGATCTTTAAAGAAAAACATGAGAAAAGCAACTGAAAAGCAGTTTGCTCTGTACCTACGGTTAACATGCTACATTTAAAAACTTCCTAAAGAATCACTATTTGTCTTGTGATTGTTTCAATGAGTCATTTGCATTTGACTGAAACCTTTCCATAAAAAAAAAACCCCATTAAAGATTTCAGAGTTCTCAAACAATTAATGGGATAAGATGCTGATTACTTCCATGCCAAGAATACTTGACAAAGGAGGTTATTTCTGTAATAACTACTTGTATAGATAATGATTTCCAAATGTAATCATTCTAACGCATTTAAGGTTTTGTATGACAATTTCATCAATTTGCTCCATGCTCAAACTGAGCCTTTAAAATAAAATACCCTTTTACATAAGGATCAGCAAGATATATATATATATTTTAGTAATGTACTTTCACAAATTATTAAATTCTTGTGAGATTTATACCAAGGAAAGAAAATGAAACATAAAAGTTCCATCCAGGAAGGCAACGCACACCTTTGATGAACATGGATTAGGTTTTTTTTGCTCTCACTAAAGATTTAAAGGGCAGATTTGAGTTTTCCCTCATACAAAACTTTTCTTTGGATCGGAAAATGCAACATGTGCTTATTTTGTCATAAATTCTGATGAGCATAAAGGGACCAACTTTTCCTATAGATAAAGCTGGTTTTGCAGAGACTGCCAGAACAAAGCCGTTCTCAAGAATTTCTTGTCTCTAAGATTATCAAGAAAGACAAGAAAATAAGTACTCCCTAGGTTACCTAATACACTTATTTAATCAGACCACCCAAGCATCTACACAGAAATTCATGATGACTCTAAATTCTCAAAGAACCCCCTTAAACCCATCAGCAACATCTTACAACTACATAACACCTCTACTGCCGGAAAGCTTCTACAGCCACAGCTTCTCATACACTGTCACCTTCTCCTTGGAGGCATCACTTTTTATCTATTTTGGTGAGAAGGGCTGGAACATAACCGGATGAAATGAACAAAGGGAAGTCCACTCTGCTTCCAATATACCAGACTTGTTACAAGATCTACTAGACCATGAAAGTGATGCCCAAGGGAATGCCTCACACTAGACCATGTTGCCCAAGGCTCTGTTCAATCTGGCTGTTATCACTGAAGGCTTTTTTTAATTTTCCTTTTTTTTTCAATGTAGAGCCTTTTGGACCACAGTAACAGTCAGAGTGCCTTCAGACTTCAATTTCCTTCTAGAAGAGGTATATGAACATGTCTTTATGATAAAACTGCCTGTATTTTAAGCATAGCAGTTCTGAACAGATTTAGCATGCAGACTTAACAGTCAGTCCTAAAGGGCAGGTGACCAGACCATCACCATCAGGTCTGCAGATCAGATCCTTAACTATGGTGCTAGCATAGCTAGCTGATTTTGCTTTAAAGGCAGCTCTACATACAAGTACCAGTTCTGGGCAGTTTCATTAGTTTTTTACAACACTCAGTATAAAGAATTGGTCATTTGTGTGCAGTCATGGGGCCTCTAGTTTCCAGTCCTGTTCTCTGAGGAGCTCTCCCATCTGACAGTCATGGTGGCTTCATCGCAGTCTCCTGGCTGGATGTGTATCTGGCCCTTTCAGATTATAAAACTGTATTTCAAGGAATTCTGTTTAAACCACCAAAACTGAAACCAAAATAATATTACATTCCAGTTATGTCTACGACTACCCACAGCTTTAGCACTCCAGTCTCAAAGAAATTAATTTCATGGAGTTTATGAAAACTGCACTGTGTCTCTCCCTCCTGCATTCAGTGCTCTATGCCGTAGATACATAATAATAGTAATATTTAGCAGGATGTAGAAATTTATTTTTGAGCTATTGGGGCAACTGAGAGAAACTTGTCATTGCAGAAGAGAATATATCTCAGTTTTAGTTCTTCCCTAACTGAATTAACTTGTCATACTCTGTTATGGTGTAAAGGCTTTATCTAAAGGAAATAGAGAGAAAAACAAACCCAAAGAAATGATGCTAGGCTGCCCTGCTGTTTATTATATAAAATCACAAGGGGACAGTGACAAAAAATGACCCTTTCTTTTTCCCCATCTTCAGTATGTGCTGTAGCTCTTCTAAACACAGCCATCTGGACAACTGTCCAATGCCAGTTGGGAAATACAGCACAGATTTATCACAAAATAGTCAAAGCCACTAACAGGCTTCAAGTCACAGCACACCTCTCACATGGCTTCTCTCAAATTTCCAGAGAAAAATCATGGTCCTGCTAAAGGGGAAGAGATATTCATAACTGTGATGATTCTTAAAGTGGTGACAGTGAAGAGGAAAACTGAACTCAATAGAAGTTATTTACAATAAAACCATTAGATCACAAGCAAGTTTATGTGATTCTATTTCCAGCATTTCATACTTTTCTTTGAGTTTCTGAATTGAAGCATCTCTCTGTGCATCCTGGCACATCTGCTCCTCAGGACATATAAAAGAACTGTTTTGTGAAACTCTGAAACATTGCTTGAGGTAAATATATATTCTTATATAACTTGGTTTCCTATAATACCTACCACTTTTGCTGTCAGAGAACTTTTCCCACCGTAACAAATGAACAATTATTGTTTTCCTCCCATTACAGAGTTTGGAAATGCTGGAAGGTGAATAAGCTCACACTGCACAACATGTCCCATTATATCACAGGATATGGTGACAAGTCCCAGCTGACATGGACCAGAGAACATACTTCTAGTACCTCACTGTAGGATCATCGTCTCCTGCAGCATTCCCCTCTAAAAGGAAACTCAGCATGTGGACAGAGAAGAAATGGCAAAGTCCTTCACCCCATCACCTTATAATCTGGATGGCAGAACCAGAGATGTAAGGTGGGCAACAAGGCATACCTGCCCTGCAGCTTAGGTGCAGTTACAGTGATACCAAAGAAAGAACAGGACCAACAGTAGGAAATACTGACATTTTAACCAATACATCAGCCTATACAGTCTTCAGCTGATGCCTCATCTTGGAAACAAATCACCAGTTATTAAGGCTGAGACATGTGATCAAGACCAACATTTAGCACTGATGCTTGGGACAATGCTTTGAACACATCAAGATGCAAAGTGAAAAAAAGGAAAAGTTCAGTGAAAGAGATCAAAACTCACCTGAGTTACTTCACATTTGCAATGAGTGAAGCATGCAGTTATCAGAGTGTAAATGAAGAAACAACTTATTAGCAAATGGTAACTTGATCATAGGTCTTATGTCTTCGAATTAGTGCCAGGTATGTGTGTTGATACATGTGGATGGGCCTTCGTGACTGAAAATGACATAATACTTAAGAATTCAACAGTACAACTAATGCTTGATAATAATTCTTTTGGGTAGAAAACTGCATCTTTATTAATAATAAAGCCAACAAACCTGAAAAAGAGAGCAGCAGTTTGTTGGTTCTATTGTGTCACCTAAGATAGGCTTTGTTATTTAGAAGTGGCATAATGTTCTGTATCAAGCTGAGTCTTTTGTGATATAATGTGTTTTTTATTTTAAGAGTAGTTCTGCTTGGTTGCTTAAGCTTGTGGCTATGCTAAATGTCTTTATCTGTGAGATACCCAAAAGTATATATCACCCTCTGAACACACTCAGGTAATGCCCTCAATCTAATGCAATTCCACTGCAATCAAAGAACCTCCATAAATTTATGCTAGGAATCTCTCAAATGAATGTAATCTTTGCATTCTTATTTTTAGTTAAGTGAAAAAAACACATAAAATTATTAATTTATTTAAGAAACAAACAAGGCAAACAAATTTATATTCAAATGTAATTTGAGGCCAACAGCTTCCGTTTTTAGAAGTTCAGTAACTGTATTTCTATTTGCATACCCAAATTATTCCTTCCCAGTGGGGTTGTGATACTGCCATGCAATCTCACCACAGCTCTGAAATTTAATTTGAATTCTGACATTTTTGCCAATCTTTATCTGAGTTTGTTTTGTATGCTACAGGAAATATAAACATATTTAATAGGATGGCCTAAAGCTAATAGAGATGCTAATGTTTCTGGCTATTTTTATTACTAGCCTGACAAGAAATGTCACTTTTTCCTTGGAACAAGTCCAGAGGAGGACCACGAGGATGATCAGGGGACTGGAGCATCTCCCATATGAAGATAGGCTGAGAAAGTTGGGACTGTTCATCCTGGAGAAGAGAAGGCTGAGTGGAGACCTCATAGCAGCTTTCCAGTATCTGAAGGGGACCTATAAGGATGCTGGGGGGAGACTATTCATTAGGGACTGTAGTGACAGGACAAGGGGCAATGGGTTTAAACTCAAACATGGGAGGTTTAGACTGGATATAAGGAAGGAGTGTTTTTACTGTAAGGGTGGTGAGGCACCCGAATGGGTTGCCCAGGGAAGTTGTGAATGCTCCATCTCTGGCAGTGTTCAAGGCCAGGTTGCACAGAGCCTTTGTGTGACATGGTCTAGTGTGAGGTGTTTCTTCCCATAGCAGGGGGGTTGGAAGTAGATGACCTTAAGGCCAACCTAACTATTTTATGTTTCTAAATACAGGATAACATGCAAGTAAGGTGAGAATCTTGAGAAGTGCAGACAAAGTGCAGAGAAGTAAAAACAAATAGTGACTTTTCAAATCTTAGGTGAGTTTGATGCTGATCAAAGTGGAGGTGATAACCAAAGATGGGGGTAAAAAATGCCAAAACTACACTAGCCCAGATTGTCGGCTGAGGATCATGCACTATTGGAAAACACTGCTTTAGAATTTCCATAAATTATCACTAGTCATCCAGAGTAGAGCATGCATATAAACCTTAATTTATATGCTGGGAAGTTAAGCATGCATCTGTTTTCTTAACACTTTCTGTTCTGGAAAACTCAGGGCACTTGCTACCTCTGTTCTTGCAGTCAGAAAGGCTGACAGCACCTGGAGAAATGCAAACCTGCCTGCTACCTCTGCCTTCAGTGCTTTAATTAGAGCAGCCAATTGCCAATTAGGATTTTCCACCTCAATAACCCATGCTTGGCCTTCAGTTAGCTCTCGTTTCACAGAAGGGTTCTCATGCAAATAAAACCTCTGTGTCTGTGTGTGCTTAAGTTGATAGACCATGCTATACAAATACCTACATATATACTGTATATACAGCCTAATATTTGAGTACGTGTATGTCTGTATGTGACCTTTTACACAGATCCAATAAGTTGAATATTAAAAATTACCCCCAAATACACATATTTACAGAGGTATATTTAGGTCTAAGGTTTACTGATATTCTTTCTTTCAACATATATACATTATATTAAACATTTGCGGGAGAAACAAATTAATTCATGGACTTTGAGAGCCACAGAAAAAAATAATTCACCAAGGGCTTTTAAATGCTATGGCTAATAGCCTTTTATGGCTATTAAAGGCTATGGCTAAAGAAATCTCTAAGCACTGGATAGCTTGAACACTAGCACACAGAGGGAAACGTTGCTGTGGGTTTGCTGCTTCTGATCGTTGCTCTCTATGCATCCAGAACAGCCCACGGCTGTAGCGAGACAGCAAACTAAACTGACCTTTGGCTTAGAAGAAATCCACATATTTTTCAATATTATGGCACTTAGTGACCAAAAATCAGTTTGCTGCAGGGTATTTTCTAACACAGATTGAATTTGACTAATACGGCTATGAAGCCAAGGAGAGTTCAATAGCCTTCTCCTTACGAAATTAAATTATTTTCATTCAACCTGTGGATGGATAACCTTACCTGATGTACTGCTTAGAAGATAAGGGAAGCTGGTACGGAGAGACAGTAAATTTTACTGCTGACTCTTGGAGTGCTGCAAATTTTATAAAGAATAAATTTTTTAAAAAATTAAATTTTAAAGAACTCTTTTATTAATTCCTCATTTCCAAACTTTGTTTAGATGAAATATGAAAAGAGGATATGACAGGTAACGAGCAGGCTAAAGTAAAAGAAGCCAAATATCCTTCCCTGTTCTAAGTTGAAGGCTGAGTGTCTTCACAGAGGTAGAAAGGTGAGTAAGAAAGCAACATCCTCCCCTTCCCCGGCAAAAGACTAAAAGGATTCAATTTGCTGCCTGTTTTACTTTCCATTATTACATAATCTTCCCCCCCCCCCCCCCCCCCCCCACCCCCCCCACATACTCAACTCCTA
>NDXB01018450.1:150893-164427 GCA_002631895.1 Agapornis roseicollis
CCCCCCATATATTCATAGAACCCATTTTGTTAAAAAATTACAAGTGTAGGATGAGTTAGAAGAATGTATTGCCTGGCTGCAGATCATAGTGGTATACATACCCTCTCCACTCACAGAACAGCCAGGCAGGACAGGGACATATATTACAGGGTTTATACATAACTCCCATCCAGACATGGTCTGGGTGGAGTAACTGAGGTCTTGTTTCAAAGCTTTCTAGTCCCTAGTTGCTGAAACTTTCTCCTCATTAAGATACTTATCCTCATCTTCAAAGAAAAAATATTTGAGATGGAAACAAGAATGCAAAATTCAAGAGCTTTCTCTGCAAAGTTTTTGTGCCCCATGAGATGCTCTGAACATCCTGCAACACTGATGTTATCCTGTCATAGTCCAAAGTGGATATGCTTCCCAATCTGCCCTTGTCAAGGATACTTTAGGGAACAAGCATACAGAAAGAAAACCACATGAAGGTATCAAAGGAAATGTTCTGTAGAGTTACTCTTGAAAGATCTACTTAGGGAGAAAAATGCCTCGGGATTGTTTGCTGAAAATACAGGCCTTTAAACCCAACATATTAAACAGACAAAAGGAATAAGTAAAACAAACACTGCTTTTCCAAAAATGTTCCATAAATTCAGTGGCTGGTTATACACACTGCTTGTTCACCAGAGCCGCAAGGCTCAATTTGCAGAAATCCATAAGGGAGTGTATGAATTTACTGATGAGTTTACTAGAAATCTCAAATATTTATTAACAGTACACACAATGGTGTGTACACACAGCATTTCCATGTATATATTAAACACAGAAAAGAGCACATATCCACTGAGAAATACAGCCATCAGCTGTCAATTGTCCCACTACTCTTTGAAAGCAAATTTAGGTCTTTACATAGAAAAAAAAAAAGGCAGCCACAATAAATAGCATTAGGATTTCCACCATATATTCAGGCAAGTAAAACTATCGTGTATTCCTAACCACAGAAATGTTGAAATGAATAGCTATAGCCAGGGTAATTTTATTACCCACAGGCAGTGAGAGGCGTTGTAAACACTCTAACAGCACATTCATCTCCTGCAA
Source organism: Agapornis roseicollis (assembly GCA_002631895.1). Classification (NCBI taxonomy): domain Eukaryota; kingdom Metazoa; phylum Chordata; class Aves; order Psittaciformes; family Psittacidae; genus Agapornis; species Agapornis roseicollis. The sequence goes on from NDXB01018450.1 coordinate 151,974, forward strand.
TAAATTAGGGATCGACAAAACAAAATTGAGTTTCAAAGATAAATGATAGAAAACGATGGACGTTTTACTTGGAGATGTAAACAAACATATCATTTTATATAATTACACATGTAAACCTCTAATTTAGAAGGACTGTATTCTGATCTAAATGAATGATACTCCATTGAACAAGAAGGAGAGCCCACCAGGCAAGCCTGTGTAATTACGTGGAGGGCTGCTGCTTTATTGTTTTTCCTGAGGTGACAATGAAAGTGAAACGACCTCTTTGAAACAAGGTAGGTATAAAAATTGATTGCTTTTAAAAACAGTTACGTTTTCTAATGTGTGGTTATGTTTGGGAAAAAAGCCAACAAAGGAGAAACTGAAGCAAACCCTTTTTCTTCCTCTTTGGTTGTCCCTTCTGTCTCTTGTTAAGAGTTCCCTCAGCTTATTGCTGAAAATATCAAAACTCTGCACAAAATGCACAGCAAACATTCACTTTGATGAAGAATCTGGATTATGTTTTCCTTTAAAGGCAGATCCTGGCTTTTCTGTTCCTAGAATCTGTTTAGAATGACAATATGGTGTGCCCACCTGTTCAGTGGAACAGGGGACTTGGAGGGACTTCCTTTTGTTCATTCAAAACTCAGCCAGCACAGTCCTCAGCAACTGTAGGCAAAGCCATCACTCTCCTAAGTGTTCCCCATTTTAAAAACAGCCAGTTTTTCTGTTCCCCACATTCCTCATGGAAAGCTGCTTGGGAATATGATTGCACAGCTGAAAGCCCTGGTTGCCAGACAGGCTGCATTTATGAGCAATTTGCACCTTCATTTTGGTCAACTAAACAGGCCAAGCTCCACTGGCCCTCATCCCTCCTAAGTTTGACAGATGTAGGCTGAGCAGTGCGCTCCAGATAACATCTACATAGCCCGGCTAAAGCAGTCGAACTACTGCTTTGAGTGGATGCGTGTACAGCAGAGAGTCACAATCTAGTTATTGGTCCTCAAACATACCATTTTGTGCTCTCTGCTAATGAATTTCTCCTCTTTAAACCCCCAGGGATCCTTCCCTCCCTCTCCCCCCACCCCCAGTTTGGATGACACTTGCTACCTCTAGATCAGAGTAAAATCCCACTTTTGAAGCCAGCATCATTGAAGAAAACACCAAACAAAATAATTTGCCTTGCCAATACTTGAACTAATCTGTTAATGTGTGCCCTTCAGCATGCAGATTCCTCTTTCAAGACTCATCATTTTTATTTCCTTTTTAACCAAACCCATATGCACGTACCAGTTCGACTATTAATCTCCATGTCCTCATACCTCATAAATTCTGCAGTGCAACCGTATCAAATACATTTCTGAAGTCCAAGTAGATGACATACAGAGCATTTCTTAGAACATCATTTATCTTATCAGTGACATCAAGATAGGCTGAGACAATTTACTTCTCACAAACCCATGAGCACTTTCATCCCATTTCTATTTATTTCCATGTTTGTAATTATACTGTCCTTCTTCAAAATATGTTTGAAAGCCTTGCAGATGACAGAGGTCAGATAAATAGTTCTGCGACTGCAAGGCTTATTTCTTCACCCTGTTTGTTATCTCCCAGTTGTATGGCTCAAATCCCAGATTTAATAATATCCCTTAATAATTACTGGCTAGGAGTTTAGTTTAATGTGGCAGTTCTTTCACATTTCTGGAGTGGAGATTATCATAGTTATTCTTACTTGCTATGGGAGTGATGGTTTGGTTGGGAAGAAGCCAAATCCCAAATAGCTGTGGACAGCAGGGTGAAGTCTACAAACCTGCCTGCATCAAACCACAGCCACCACCTGACTATGGTCACTTTGGACCATAAGACTGCTCAGACTGCAGGTCTCAAAAGCCTACCCTAAAACATGATTTCTCAGGGACAGGGTGGTAAAACCACCATCAAATACAGTGAAAAGATTAAAAGAATGAAATTAGAAAGAATGAAAAGATTAAAAGAATGAAAAGATTAATAAAGTCCAAGTGCCCAAGCTGCACTGGCTCCTCTAGCAGCACTGACGGACAACTTCACTGTGGTGTCATTGTAGCCTGAGTCATCCCTTAGGGCTCTGATGCTCTGAAACAACTGAGCAAATGCCCTGGAGGGACTGTCATGCAGGGGCTTAGCTCTCTTCAAACTCTTCACATGGAAATTTACAGTTTTTGGGATAAAAATGTTTTCAAGTTCAAATCCTGTATCTAGGCTCAAGTGAGTATGTAAGAATAGAAATAGCGTTCATATCTTCTTTTGTTTTCTTGTGCCAGCACTGCCTAAAAACCTAAGTGCTAATATGATGCCTCAGCACAGATTTTAACATCCCCCTGCATCGCCTTCATTTTCAGCAGAAATTACAGAATTCTATTTGGGTTATAATTAGCATATAATTACTACTGGCAGGAATAGCTATAAATACATGTAAGTAGTGGCTAGCTTAGTAACCAGCACACATAATCATTATACAATTTTCTTTAATTTTTTCTGTGCACAAAGGCCTCATAATTCTGCACAAGTGACAACTGAGCCTAACTAGGCTCTGCTTATAATTTATGCTAATTCATTTCACTGTTTGCAAGAAAGAGGACTTATATAATAGCATCCATGGTGGGGGTAGGTGCTGCCACTTTTAATGGAAAGGGCCTATGCAAATACTCTGCACCGTGGGCCTGAATACATCATGGACTGCTGTTCAATCCCCTTCTCCAACATGTTACAACAAAGGAAGGGAAATATAATAACATAAACCCTCCAATGTATGCTTTTGTACAACATACATACAGTTCACACCATGATGAAGTCCTGGTATTTTCCTTTCTTAGTTGCGGAGGAGGTGTGGAGGGTGCGCAGGGCACAGCTGTCAGTTATTCTTCCTAATCTAGACACCCTCATTACCTCTTAAAGAGAAGAGATTTTGCATTTTTCCACACACATACCCTCAACCCAAGGGCTGTTCTTGACAATAGAAGAACAACGCCGGCTTTTCTCCCGACTGCGCTCAAAAGAAAGGCATTGATCCCTCATTACCAGCAATTGTCTCCAGCTCAGCAAAGACACAGAGCTGGGAGAGCAGCTCCTTGTGCTAACCAGAGATTCCCCAGGTCGACTCAATCTCATCTTCATCTCTAATAAAAAGAATGATTCATCGGCGAGGTGACCTTCCTGATCCAGAGGCAGAATGCAGGGCTGTGGAAAGAAGCCTCATAGAAAAGATATATGGCTGTGTTTCTTGACATGCATCTCACAGACAGACCTCAGCACTGTCAAGATGCGCTGCCCTTCCCAAGGTGGTCTCCTGACTAAGAAATTGCACTGAGACACCTTTGCTTGCTTTCCAGCACACTGTGTATCCCTCTCTGTAACCATAAACGAGACATTTTCTGTCTCCATGCTTCCATTCTGCCTCCTATAAAACTGGGGTAATTGATACCATTCTTTGTAAAGTGCCTTGTGATCTATAAAGGAAAAAATCATTTGTGCAGGAGTAAGATATTGCTATTAACTAACAATCTCATAAAGCTCAGCCATAACAGCACTAAGCATTGTCCAAAATTTATTGTTAAGTAAGTAAAGAAAATAAATTCTTTAAAGACTGGAATGAATTCCTTTGCTTTCCAGGGTTTTCTGCTTTCTTTTTTACACTTCTCTATGCAGGGATGTATTTAAATTGCTATCAGTGGATAAAATACAGCATGAGCTCTGATCCCCCCAACCTCAGTGACTCAGCACGTAACAAACAGCAAAAATGCACAATAAAACTAGAACAAGAGCAGTAGCTGCTTTTCTCTGCAAAGCTAGTGCAGTTCCTCAGCCTTGCTAAACAGCTATCAAAGCAGAGAGGCATAATTGGGGCCTGGGTACCAGTAACAGAGCAGAACCAGTTATTTGCAAAGAGCTTGCTCTTGTTTTGACACAAAGTGAGAGATGGGATCCTCATGCTGAGCTCTTTCCACGTACACAGGCAGAGGGACCAGAGGAAGAGCAAGACCTCCCATGTTCAGTTGGGGGTCTCAGCAGTATCCTGAGTACCTTACCTGATGGCTGCTTTTAAACAATGACACTGATTGATTTACAACTCCTACAGTGACTGAAGGAGAACCTGAAGGGACTGGGATAACAACACAGAGGGGACTGAGGAACAGGGAAATGTGGACTGGGGAGTATGTGAGCATGCATCAATCTCAGCAAAGAAGAGGAGACTGAAAGCAGGGCATGTTACACAAGCCTTTGCCACTGATAGGGCTGATGGCAGAGCAGCAAGGGCAGGCTACCACCTAATAAATGAGGATGGAGTGATGCTACTACATGGACTGCTTTTGGAACGCAGGATGTATCCAGAGTCTGTAACAAGCTGCTGCTGGAAGTACTGCAGTGTAGGGACAACCACCACTTGTGTTTAACTTTCTCCTGCCTGAAGCAGAGCCCTGCTGCTTTGCTCCATCACTGCTTAAACATGTCCCCTTTATACTTCACCTTTTCCTTTCAACTCTTGATTAGTGCACAAGTCCTCATATTTCACTCTTTCATCCTCTGAAGGTCCCAGACAATGATGCTCACTTAGCTGATAGATGGATATGTGTGTCTTGACCTCTCTTGGTCACACAAATGGGGCTCTGAGGTCCTCTCAGACCTGTATGGCCTAACTGTGAGGCCAATGAGCAGTTGAAACTACTCCTCTATTCCTTCCCTAGTCCTCCCAATTGCGTAAATCAAGTCTCCTTAGCTGCTTTCCTCTTGTACTGATCCCTATCAGAAATATTAAGATGCTATGGATCAAATAGGAATGGAAACTTGTGTGAATGAAAGCACCAAAAGAAACAACAGTCAGGTTTAAAAGAATAGTCTATGTTGATAAACTGTGATGACCAACAGCAGTCAAGCAGGTGAACTCTGGGGAATGTGCTGTTTGCATTTGAGCAGTAGGCTCTGATAAGGTCCCAGCATTGATGACTTGTCAACAGAAGTCCTGTGATCAGGAACAGGAGGAGGGCAACAAAGTTAAAGCACGTCACGTATACTATCACCCTAAGGGAAAGACAAATGATAGCTCTAAAGATATCCAAGATGAGGAGATGAAGAAAGTGACCAGTGATTTACAGAGACAGAAGTAAGCAAGATTGTGATGCAAAGATAACTGTTATTCCTAAATGTTTTAAAAGACCTATCCAAACCTCAGTTTCCTGACAGTCCAGAACAACCCAAGAGACACAGTGAGAATTTGCATTCCCCATGAGTCACCCAGACCACAGCACTTTGGATGCACATGCCTTGGTGTGTAGAGTATGAGAGTGATGAGTAGGTAAAACCAACTTACTGAGAAAGTTAAATAGAAAAATGCTCTTCTGTCTTCACATGGTGTCATGCTGAGGTTTTTTACACTTAACTGTGACACTCTTATTTCAACTACTTCTAATCTAAATGACCTCTCAATAAAATGGATGCCACGTTTAACTATCCTGCTGACCACAAGCTGAGGAGAACCATGAGGTTAATACACACACCCATTGTGAAACCTATTCTGCGCTAACCTATCATGACTCAAAAGCTGGTTGTTATTGCACTACTGGATACAAAAGCTCTGAAGCAGAGTGGGATGCTTGGCGTGCTCATTTGCATCTCATTACCCAGCATGCTCTTCCTCCTCAGAGCTATTTTCATAATGGCATTGTTGTCCGAGCCCTGGGAATAAGTGGAAAGATTTGGTGACTTTAGACGCATGCAGTTCTTTTCTACTTGCTTTGCTACCCCTTTATAATGAAAGGCTTTCCAAAGTAGTGAAAATGGATCAATTTTCCATTTTTTAAGGCTGTATGGGTGGGGTTTTCTTTTCAGCAGCTTAAGCTATCAGGGGCAAATCTTGAATAACAAATAAGATTACAGAAATGTGAGCCTAATGTTCCTCTCCACAAGCTGCTCAAGCATGAAGGTTTTGATCGGAGAGGAAGAAATGAGATTTAACTTCCTTCTGATTTAAGTTTCATTTGTACAAAGAACATATCCCAGCAAAATGTGATTGCAAGCTCATTATTCATTGAAGGGCAAATATCTTCAATCGCAATCCAGTCAGATCAGCAGCTTTCCCTGTGTGCTACAAACCTCAACGAAGAGAACTGAACATACTGGCTTCCGTCATTGTCTACATCTAAGGCTGTGATGATTTCACCCTGTCCAATTCATTTCAAAAGCTGCAGCTTTCAATTAAAAGTATAAGTTGTCTGTCAGCCAGAATAAGTGTCTATCATTTGAGCCAGAGCAGTTTTGGTTTCTGGCAGTTTTATTGCATCAAAGGGTTGATTTACAGATCAGCTACATTTTTTTCTATTCACGTACTAAAGGGAATAAAAGTGCCTAAGACACAGGACTGAAAACAACGCTAAGTTCCTTCAGTTTTCCATAGCTTTTGATATGTTTTATCAAGTTGGAAATAAAACTTAATTCTTCAGTGGTTTTCAGCTTTCAACAGGCACTTAAAAATAACACTAAAAAAATAAAATCCAGGAAAAACTAAGAACCTCAACATCATGTTATTTAACAACACCTAGCATACAAAGGTTACACTGCACTTCATAAATGTCAATGAATTCAGCACCAAAAGCCTGTGTGAGGTATGAGGTTAACTCCTCCATGGGTTAAATAGATTTCTCCATCTTATCTATGAAACTACATGTTGAAGACTGGTGCAAACCAAAGCAGAAACACATTTAAAACTCTTTTATCTTCAGTCGCCCAGGTTTGTGTTTTAAGAATGTGAGCAATTTCGAGATTACTTCTAGGGATAAGAAATGGACAAGTATAGGTAAAGAATAAAGTACAAATACCATGATAGAAGTCTCTGTAAAAGGAAAAACCGTGAGTTTCTGGGTTTTTAAAGCTAAGACTTGGTACCTTCTCAAAACTTGCAGAGCATTTGCTCCTTGTGCTTCATGTGGCAAGAGGCTGAGTGGCATTTCACAGCAGGATCCTGGGATGATGCTTGTAAGTGTTTGTGCTGTATTAACTGTTGATGAGTCAATTAAGCATTCTTACTCACCCAGATTATCCATTTTAATAGCAGTATTGTTTTTACAGCAATAGCACAGCTCTAGCTCTAGAAAGTGGTCCAGCAGGACACAAAAAGACCATATCCTACCTTCAGTATGTACCTGGAATGTGCCTGATGAAATTCAAACAACCCATAGATGAAAGGCAAATGGATGAGGTATTTAGAATATTTTAAAATGGAGGAAATCATTGTCAGCTTCTGAAAAGCTCAACTCTACCCCCAGCACACTGCACTGAGTGCAGAGCCAGTGTGTTGGGGTATCATGGAGACATGCAGGAATTTGGAGCAGAGACTGGTGCCTGTCTGGTAGATGGGATGGGGTCCATTTGAGCCAGGACAAGCATAGATCTAATCACATGAACACAAGACACAGTTTTCAAAAGGGCTATAATATCTCTGAACAGACAGAGCTGAGCTCATTGCTGGAGCACCTATACAGTCCTGGTAGCTACTGCACAGAGTGGGGACGCTGGTGCAAAACTAGGGATGCGCAGGGAGCTGCAGCAGCAGTTTCTCTTCCAGAGGCACTGCTTGTATGAGCAGGCAGAAATTAATCAAAGCAGCAATAGTGCAAAGTAACAAAATAATGAACAACAGTTTATTAAAAAGTGAAACGAGCAACAGTTTATTAAATGTTCACTAAGACACCCTATGTCCCAAAATAATTTTGCTTTGTCAGTTAAAGGAAGGAAGACAAAGAAGGAAGATTAAACTCATTTTTAGTAAGTTGATTTCTCCAGGACTCAGTAAGGACTCCCCCAGCCACAACACCAAAACCCCTCTCAAACCCAAGGGTTAGCACAGGTGCCATGGACCAGAATAAGATGCTGGTTAATGAGTGCATCACTGCACTGAGCTGCATTGCATCTTCTACAGTCAAGGGAGAGAAGCAGGCACCTTTTAAGCATGACTTATATATTTTACTTTAAACATCCAATATAAGAGGAGATAAAGCCATCCTATGACTCTATGAAAATGCAGTTTAGGGGTGCCTCTCTCCAATCACTATAAAGACACTTTACAAAACTAGATCAGGTGGAGGTAACTACAATTTGATAGGGGTAGTCCCACACTCCATGTCCTAAAATACAAAAGGCAGCAAGCAGGTGAGGGAGGCAGAATGGGATTGTCTCTCACTCCAGGTCCTTCTAGAGTTGGGGCTGCCAGTATGGCTATATGGAATACATTAGAGAAGGACCAGAAGGTTGTGAAACAGCTCTGAATTCCTTACTTGAGGCTACATCACTCTGTTTTTTTATCACTGACGTTTCTTCAGGATCCTCCGCTGGCTCCTTTCCGTGTCTCTGTGCAAGGAAGGACCTGTTCTGTCCCATAGCTCAGATGGTTCCTTCAACCTCTGGCCACTGGAGTTCAAGGAGGGAGCTAGCACTCGTGACCCCTATTTCTGCCGCTGAGATAAATTCAACTTTCCGCTCCATTTTTATGTCTAGGTCAAGACAGGAATGATAGATTAAAACCAAAAATGGCTGAGTATTCATTCTGGAAGTGGCTGCAGTGCTTCACTTCCCACCTGCTGGACCCCTGACAGCCTCCTGCCTCCAACTCTGCCAGTTATTGATTTCTGTACCAAAACATTTACACTGGCACAGCCCCCAGTGAGTGCAATTATATGGGTATAAAGGTGCTTTATACTAGCATAGATTATGAGATAAACATGCTCATTTATACTGCTGCAACTGCATTCACTTCAGTGTATTTGTACTGCTTTAATGCTGACAGTGCAGTTAAAGCAATACAACTTGTGTCTACAGACAAGACCTCAGCCTAATGGTAATTAACACAGACATTTTCAGCCACCCTGAGCAGCTGAGGTTTATGTTAGAAATAGCAACTGACCCATAACAATTTGCAACAGCATCAGAAACCTCTATAAACCAGTTCCACCTTCAATTGCTTTTGTCACATTTGCAGGAAGGATGTTTATTATGCCCCTTTTAGCAGGAGGCCCCAAGAGCTAGAAGTTGCTTGTGGCCACTTTTCTCTCCTGTCTGGGCAGCAAAACAAAAAAAATAATCAATTCATCCACTGACATGTTGCTGTGAAAGAGCTAAGCCAGCACAAAAACGCTGATAAAAGTGCCGGTTAACCCTGTGCTACCCTTATTGTTCTGCATTCACCAGCTCCAAGCGCCTGAGTGGCCCATGGAGCGCGGGAGAAGGAGCTTTGCCATCTGTTGCTAGGGCTGACATCACCCCTGTTTACTCAAGCATCGCTTTTCGGGGCTGTGTTTGCATCATTAATCAGTGTTGGCCCTGTGCTGGCCCATTCAGCAGGGCCTCGGCTGTCAGCTCTCGAGCACCTCAATGCAAAAGGGACCTGCCAAAGTGCTTGGCTTTGCTTGGAGAGAGGTTTGGATATACATCAAGATTGCTTTGGACTGAGTATTTGTCAACTCTTCCTGGGAGAAACTGTCCTGTATGGTACGTAACTTGACAAAGGGAGAATAAACAACACCCCCCTCTTCCATAATCACCATCCATGGGTTAAACTTAACTCTAAACCACAGAAAACCAGATTGTGCTTTCTGCTGAGATTTGCCAAGAGGCTGCTGAACCCATCAGTGCGATAATGGATTCACATTTTGCTTAGCTTTGTATTCCTGGTCTCTTTATCTGTTTTCTCCAAATAATACTTAGAACAATCTCACAGGAAACTACAAGAAATTCCTGGCCCAGAAACAAACAAAAAAGAGATTTAATAAAAAAGATGGCCTTCCAATACAGACAGGCAGGAACGCTACCCTTGGACAGGCAGGGAGCTGAGGCACAGAGGAGCGCAGTGACTTGTGCATAGATATGCATGAGCAATGAAAGACCAAAGCACTATCCACAAATACTGCAACACCACAGACACCATCTAGGCACAGAGGCTCATTTCCAGCTAGCTTCTGTTTTCCAAAATGGTCATGTACCATTAGGACTAACAAAGGGCATGTCATGTTTAAAATATGTACAGCATAAATATGGAAAACACGCAACAAAACTGACATACATATTGAAGAGGTTTCCAGAGGCATGCAAAATTTTCATTTGAGTTGTGTTTTTTCCCTAGGGATGAAGAGAGGAACACATATACAAGTATCCTTTCTAAGTGGATCTGTAATTGAAATATCTTCAAGGGTGAAACATCAGATGGGACTCATCTTGAGACTAAGACACCTGAACTTAGGTGTCTGCTTGTGATGCAGGGAGCTCATCAGTACGTCTTCAACTCGTACACATACACAGCTAGGGCTCTGGGAACTTCTGGTTCTCAGTCACAGCACTGGAGAGATGTGGCTCTCCTGGAGGTCCTGTGGATGCCTGAGGTATCCCAGGGCTTGTCATTTAGCAGCCCATGCCCACGTCTGGAATGTTTTTTTCCCAGTTTGAGGGAGAAAAAGGAAATGTTACTTTATGTGCATGTTCCTGCAATATGATGATGAGGACAAATCACTGAAGAACAGTTTAGGTTCCGACTCTCCATGACTTTAATTTCATGTTCATCTTATATGGCCTGTTTTCCAGACCCTACCTGACATTAAGCTGTGCTAATTAATACCTTCTTACATGCTCAGCGTCAACAATAGCCTTCCTCCCAAGTGTTCTCGATAAAACTGGGCATCAAATGAAGTGTTTTTCTCATTGAATCTCAGATTTCCAACATTTGTGGGGTTTTTTATTAAAGGCCTCTTCATTACAGTATTTTTAATTTTCATGTGTTTTCTCGAAAATTAGGACTTTAGATTTGAGGATCCCACTGCGCTGGTTAATAGTTTCTCTTCATGCCTTGATGTAATCCAAGTTCCCACAGTCTGCATATCCCAAAATCCCAATGGGACAAAACCTGTTGCTTAGAGGAGACTGAGTGGATTGCTCAGCCCAGAGGACTAGGAACTGTAGGAAAGGCACTGGGTGGGACTCCTATTCTCAACGGACCAAAGAAATCATCCAAGGGTGAAAAATACTCATGCTCTCCTGTGCTTTATAAGCGATATATAACTTTGGAATGCCACCAACTGAAAATCCTCAATGTAAAAACGGTTTCTTGGTCGATATATATAAGATTTTTGTAGTACTGTCATTCCCTGACTGTGCAATATGCCCAGTCTGGAAGAACTAAGGAGCTATACTTAGGCCCCAACTAGCTCTTGAATGAGTGGGTGCCCAGGGCTGCAAGCAGATATATGTTTTCCCGCTCCTCTCAATACATAGGCAACACCAGCATCAGCTCCTGAGTGGGAACTGCTCACTTTTTCCCTGCCCTGTTACTCCAAGGGGGAGGCAAAGAGCTGGCTTCGGACAAGGGGTCTACAAGATGCACTGTACCACCAGAATACACAGCCTTAAATGAAGCTGTTTGATAGCTCTATAGTAAAACATCATCTAACAGGGAAAGAAGAAAATATCTTTTAAGGTAAAATTATGAGAGCTACACCATAGCAGCCCCATGCTGTCACAGGAATAGGATTAGTATTTCAACTGACACGATGCCAGGCACCACAAAGGGTGAAAGTCATCTTGTCTAGTTTTGGCTAGGTGACTGTGGTTGCCTTGTCTAAGCCTGTAACCCAGGTTTCTGCTGCAAGAGGCACAGGAGGGGTTACTCTGCAGTCTGGACCACAACCTTCTCCACTACCTACAGATGAGTCTGCATGTCTGGCTTAGCACAGATGCCTAACTCTGAAATGGTGACTTTAAGTAAGATTAATTCCGTTCTTCATGGCCAGCACCACCACAAAAACTCTGTACTCACTGCTTTTTGCTCTTCTCCCCTCTCTCTCCATGCTCATTCAGAAATATTCAATAGGTTCCTGGGCAGCAGCACACTGGTATTCAGAAGCCTTGGTTTCTTTTGGCAATTTAGTCTCAAGGTTTAGCTGTTTATACAAGAAGACTTAATGACTACAGCTACTTGTGTGAAAACACAAGCATCTGTGGTTGCGTTTATGGCTAAATTCAGCCTGCAACCTCAGCTGTCAATAGTTTATTATCTTTCAAAAATTACAACAAAATTAAATCACAGCCCCTAATTATAAAGGGACTATTTTGAGAAGCCTGAAAAAGGTGACCTGGCACCTTTCGGGCAGGAGCATGAGTGCAGTGTGACCTTCCCATCACCCTAAGCATAATGAAGCAGAAATAATTGGGAAATTCCCTCCAATGTCACCTCTCAGACTGTGCTTGCCGCTTCTCAAGGCTGTCATCGCGCTGCCGCCTGCTCCCAGTAATCGCTGCTGGCACAGGACCTGCTCCTACCACGCTGCATTATTAGCAAGCTGTCAGACACCGGCGACGCGCAGCCCAAGTGCCAACACCGAGAGTTATAGGGGTAATAATGTTGTTTGTTAGGTAAAAATAACTGAACTTTTAGAGTGGGAAAAAAAAAAAAAAACAAACCCAA